>JAUTXW010002443.1:0-45379 GCA_030620095.1 Kuschelorhynchus macadamiae
AGCGATTTTTAGGTATTAAGAATGTGTTCGAAAATCGTACAATAGATGCATTATATACCGTAGTTTATAACGTTAGTAAATAAATTAATGGAGAAAAAAAATTAGTTGCCCAAAGCTATGATGGAGCTGCAATGATGGCAGGACAATTAGGGGGTCTGCTGTGTTTGTCTATTGTTTTGCTCATAAATTAAATTTAGTTTTATCCCAGTCCATCAATCACATTAAATAGTGTAAAGTATTTTTCGTTACTTTAAGTGGAATGGCTGCTTTTTTTTCCAAGTCAACAAAACGTACACAAGCTTTGGACTCCATTGTCCACAAACGATTGCCCAAAGTAGTTTCTACTAGGTGGAACTATAATGAAAGACTTCTGTTAACAGTATCTGAAAATCGTGAATCACTGATTGAACTATTTGAGAATAAAATAGAAAATAATGAAACGTGGGACTCAGAAGTAATAAATAGGGGTTATTGGACTGTTTGAAACGGGATTTAAATTTTAATTATTTGTTGAACATATTTTCAGAAATATTTCCATTCTCGGACAATGTTTTTAATATATTACAAACTAAAACAAATGATATGGCTTTTTGCCTAAAAAAAGTGGATTATTTTAAGTCCATGTTAAGCCAAAAAAGAGATGACTTTGACCTATTTTGGGAGAAAACGATGACGTTAAATGTAGAGCTACAAGTCCAGCGTCTTCAAACAGACAAGGTGGGAGATGTTCAAGCATCATACAGACGCCTCTTTTATGAAATAATCGATCAAATTCAGCAACAAATAAACTATAGATTTAACGGTTTAAATGATTTTAAATTCCTCGAGCTCTGCAATTTTGATGCATTTAAAAGAAAAACTTTTCCAGAAGATGCGTTTAAATCTCTTCTTCTTCATTATGGCCAGTTCTTCGACCAAGTGTTACTGCGATCCGAACTAAAAGTGATTTACGAAACTGATGACATTCGCGCAAAAAATAACGCTAAGGAACTAGTGCAATTTTTAAAAGACAAGGAGCTGGAAGATGCCTACACCGAAGTGTCGAAATTGTGTGAATTAGTATTGACAATACCTGCCACAAGTTCATCAGTAGAACGCAATTTTTCAACACTTAAACGGCAGAAGAGACTTTCGCATACATCGCTGTTGTCCATTGAAAATAAAGCTCCAAAATATGCCGGAACATCGACGTTTTTATGATGACGTCATTGACGAATTTGCAAAAAATAATCGAAGAATCGAATTACATTACAAATAGGTAAGTTTCTAAAAATTGCTTCCCTTTCTTAAAATTTCACCGCATGCCCCTGAAGTTAGGTATATGTACAAACAAAATTCTTATGATTGTGATTAGGAAAAACCAACTGTACATTTTTTACGGTAAAAAAATTTTAATTAAAAAGTTAAAGTAAAGTTTGAGACTGTTTTTCTTATAATGTAATATATCTAACTTATTTATGCCAGGGAATTTCTGTGCAGTTTCTAAGAAATGGTTGACAAAATGAGAGTTCTGTTTTTTTAAATCTATATGAGGCCTTATGCTCTTTGAATTTAACATCGAAATTTCTCCCTGTTTGCCCTATATAGGAGCTATTGCATGTATCGCATTTTGACCTATAAACTCCAGACTTTTTATATTATCTACATATTAAGTTTAGTTTAAGTGTATTTTTATTATGTACCTGTTTATATATTTTTGTTGTAAAATGGGTATTGCCCCAAAAATTGAACTTTTAATCACTTAAAAACAAAAATCAGTAAATTTCCTTTACTCAGGACTTCCCTCGTTATGATTTTTTTCCACTTTTGTCAGAATCAAAATATAAGTTGCCGCACTGGGCCGTCGGCACTTTGAAAATCGCAGATAAAAGGCGAGCCGCCTAGCTTCAAACCTGATCGACACTGGCTCATGTTACCGAGCTGTTTAAAAGTAGTTTGGCTTCAGGCTACGAATTTTTATCTACCAGGGAATTTCAAAAGTATAAATAATAACTTTAGACAAAAATTATTGAATTGAATTTTGTCGTCGGACTAGTTTAATATTTTACAATTACAGCTTTTAATGTTATTTAAATATAGTGAATTTAATATTAAATTGTTACTTACCTGCTAGTCGAATTTAAGAATACAATATCTTTATTATATAAATACAAAAATCGGTAAATTCCCGGAAGTTCCCTCGTATGATTTTTTCCCATTTGTTCGGAATAGTGAAGTGTGACTCAGTTTACCTCAGTACATAGTTGCATACACTTTTCATTTTTATTGGACGCCATTTTGTTTCATGATATTGGATTCCTACCAATATTTTACCATTTTCTTTCTACCTACGTCACATTTAACTTTTGGGCATAATTTAAAATAAATTCGATAAATAGTTTTTACATTGACACATACCGCTATTTTGTTACGTCATGTTGGATTCGTACCAGTTTATCCCATTTGCACATTTAATTTTTCTGCAAAATTTGTCAATTGAACAAATGTTTTTTACGATGATTTTTTAAAAACTTTATTTGCCTGCTTTCGTTTTGCCATCTTAAATTGAGACCCATGTTATCAGTCTTTACGTACTCCGTTGGTCCGCAGATATTTCCTAACCCCAAATAATACACCACTTTAACATAACAACAAGAAGACCGTCAACGAAAACCATTTAGAAACTTAATATCTGGCAAATATCTGCGAACCAACAGAGTAGGTAAAGTCTGATAATATAGGTTTCATGCAGGATATAAAATCTATGTGTCCTGAGGATGTAACAACAAAGTTGCGAAACGTCGATAATTTAAAAATAGAGTCTTGTTTTTTTTACTGGATCCTAATCCCAAATAATACACCACTCTAACAGAAACAAGAGGATCTTTAACGAAAACCATTTAGAAACTTAATATCTGAGGAACAACTACGGACCAACGTAGTAGATAAAGAATGATAATATGGGTTTCGTGCAAGATATAGAATGTGTGTCCTGAGGATGCATCAATAAAATAACAAAACGTCGACAGTTTTAAAAAAGTTTTCTTTTATTTTGTAATCATATCCTCCGCATAAAATCCGGAAGATGAATTAGATAGACCTACGAAATTTTCATATGAAAAAAGAGGATAAACATATAAATACAAAATAGGAGTTGCAAAAATCTTTGAGCGATGTCACTTCAAAGTCAGATTGACAAGTCAGTAACAAAATGAGTAATTGAAAACAATTTTCGGGTTTTTTGCATCTGCAAGCGAAAAAAATGGTATTAAATCTAATAAAATATTACGAAAATGAAAATTCACCGGCTAATATCCAGGAGACGGTAGCAAAAGCTCTGGGAATCGGTATAAGGACTGTGCAGAAAATTGTGCATGAAAAAAAGCATAATTTACTACCGAAGAAGATTAAGAAATGTTCACGAAAAAAGCCAAAGACAGAAGACTTAAGTGACGATGTAAAAATGGATGTTCGTAATGCAATTTACACATCAAAAACTAATATAACCCTTCAACTTTTAAAAGAAGCTTTAAAAATTCGAGGCACATTGGAAATTGGACTAAAATCGTTGTCAAAACTAATAAAAATGTTTGATTTTCGATATAAAAAGGACTGTATTCGAAGATTTTTATGCGAGTTGCCACATATAGCAAGTCAGCGTATCCAGTTTTTAAAGATCTACACGGAAAATGTTAATTCAAAATTTAGAAAAGTAGTATTTTTAGACGAGGATATTTTCTAATGGAAGTGGTTCGAAATCTTGGCAGGAAGAGTCTGTAAAAAGTGTCAAGAGAAAAAAGGGTTGTGGGACGGGAAAACGGATCATCATTTTGCATGCAGGTTTTTCAATAGGATTTCTGCCAGTTTACTGTTTTGTTTAACATCCAAAAGTATGGACTACCATGATAATATGAACTGTGAACTGTTTGAAAAGTGGTTAAAAGAACAACTGATTCCAAATTTAGATGCTCCATCTTTAATAATACCTGGAAAATGCATCTTATCATTCAAGAATCTTAAATAAACGACCTATTTCATCCTGAAAAGTGATATTTATGACTGTCTAATAAAACAAAAATAAAATCCTTTAGCCAATATGCTGAAACTAGAACTTCTTTTAACGGCAAAATCTATTAAAAAACCAACAATATATGCCGTAGATGAAATATTACAGGAAAATGGACATGAGGTTTTACGACTGCCGCCATACCATTGCCAGTTCAACGCAATAGAAATAATATGGGCTGGGGCAAAATCATATTACGAAAAACACGTAAACAATGGTCTTACATCAGATGAAGGTCTTACATCAATTGTTTGGCAAGATTCATTAAATTATATTACGCCGGAGTACTGGAAGAAATCTGTGGAACATACGGAGAAATTAATATGGGATTGGTGGAATCGAGAACGAGTTCTAGATGTCGAAATAGACCAATGTACATTCCTTATACCGATTCTCAGAGCTTTTGCCACTGGCTCCTGGATATTAGCCAGTGAATTTTAATTTAAAATTTTTTTTATTAGATTTGACACCATTTTTTTGCTTACTTTTGTTAGTACATTTGTAATTTTGTAGGCAATAAATGAATAATTATAGAATACTTGTTCCAATTTTGAAATAAGTAAATTTTTTTATTAATATTAAAGACAAAATTTGATGAATAAAAATCGGTAAAATCGCTTTACCAGAAACTCGGGGCTAACGAAAAAAAAAAAAAAAAAAAAAATATATATATATATATATATATATATATATTTATATTAATATATATACATATATATATATGTATATATATATATATATATATATATATGAGCCGCTCAGAGGAAAAGTGGTATAAGTCAATAATTTTGCATTTTTGAGTTATACCAATATTTCGGTTCCTACAGGTGTAATATATTTAGTATAAAAGTGGTATATATCAAATCCTTGTAAAAGCTGAGATATAGGTCTCTTACGTTATTCCTCTTAACAAAACGCGTGAGTTCGATGGAATAGTGGTATAAGTCAAGGCGCAACGCTGCGAACCAGCAGCGCGGCTTGTGATCCCACCCGCCTGTTCGCCTTTTACCCTGTTTAGTTTAATAAATGTGTACTTACAGTTAACTGCGTAGTAGAAAACATAATAATTATCTTTCTATTCGATTATCGTCGTTTTGTTAACAAAAGTCATGAGTGATTTCGATGACGATGTAGGTGAAAACCGTATGATTACTAACGGCAATCCTGTATCGGAAGGAAAGAAACGTATACGAAACAATAACGATCACAAAAAAAAAGGTTAAAACACAGAGAAATTCCGGCAAAGGGTACACTACTGCAAAAGGCAAGATCATTCCTGCAAGGACTTTTAGAAACGTAACATGTGGTTGTGTAAAGGAGTGCAATGACTTTTTTAGTGAGGAGGATAGAAACGGCTTGTTCTCGCGTTTTTGGAGTTTAAGCGACTTCTCTCGACAAAATGCTTATATTTCGGGACTTGTTCAGAGAGGTTCCGTAGTGCAACGACGTCCTAAGCAGGATGCCGACAAGACGAATGGGCCTAAGGGTGTAACATACAAGTACGTTTTGAATAATAAACTAAATAGCATATTAGTTTGTAAAAAGTAATTTTTACATACGTTTGCTAACTCAAACGGGAAACTTCAAAGAGTTCTAAAAAAAGAGGAAACGGGCAAACCATCAGGGGAAGACCTTCGAGGTAAAAAGGAATGTGTACACAAAATATCTGACGATGACCGTAATATTGTTAGGGAACATATTGGACTTTTCCAGGATTTGTAAGTCGTTATACCAGGGCTCAAAACCCAAACAGGAAATACTTAAGAAGCCCAGAACCCAATATCCGAAAATTATACAATTTGTACGTACAGTTTTGCGAGGACAAGGGCTTACCTCAGGACAAAGTTATTGAAGAGCACATCTACAGGGACATATTCAATAAAGAATTCAACTTGTCATTCCATAGTCCTAGGAAGGATATTTGTGCAAGATGTGATAAGTACAAAATAAAAATACGTATTTTACCTGAGGGACCTGAGAAGAACGAACTGGAAAGTGAGCATCAGCTGCATTTACGAAAAGTCGAAAAGGCAAGCACGGCCTTAAAAGAGGATACAGAAGTTTCAAGAGAATTATTAGACTGTACTATTGTTTTGCCCTTCGATCTTTAGAAAGCGTTAGCTTTCCCCAAACTTTCTACATCAAACGCCTATTATAAGCGTAATATGTACGTCTATAACTTAGGTATTCATCACACTGTAACCGGACAACATTCATGTATGTCTGGGATGAAACCATTGCTTCTAGGGGATCTCAGGAAATCGGTTCGTGCGTTCTGAAACACATAGAACTTCACTGTGCTAATATTGATCACATCGTCGCATACAGTGATGCATGTACTGGTCAAAATCGGAACATAAAGTTGTTACTTATCTGGAAAGCAATAGTTCAGAATCCCAACAATAGTGTTAGTAAAATTGATCACAAATTTATGGTATCTGGCCATTCATTTTTACCTAACGATAAGCGATTTTGAGCAAATTGAAAGGGCATCTAAGCCGGCTGTTATCTACACTAAAGATGATTGGATACAAATATTACGTAATACAAAAAAATCCAAGTTTAAGGTGTACGAAATGCAGCAAGATAATTTTTTTTCAACTAAGAATTTGGAACAGATGGTCACAAAAAGAAAAATGAACAATAATAAAGTGCCTTCTAAGTGGTTACAAGTGCAGTGGCTACAATTTGACAGTACTCCTTACGTAATTTTGTATAAGGAGTCATTGAATAATATCGTGGAATTCATCAACTTGGATCTAAAAAAATCAACTAAGGGTAGACCATCTACATTCTTTTCTTCTGTAGTCCTACAATCACTACTACATTTTTTTTTTGTTCAAACTAGACTAATTTGTTTAAAAAGTGTTTGTGTTGTATCCATTAAGCCCTGTATTTCTTTATTTACATTTTTTTGTTCAAACTGTTAGGGGAATAGGAAATAAAGTAAATATTTAAAATGTATAGTGTTTATTTTTATGGCTATTCAAAATATATTTAACTAACATAAAAATAAAAGGCAAATAAAAAAGTAAGATTACAAAAAAAAAGGATTTAGAAATTGCTTTGATGGCAGTTCAGGTGATAATGTCAATACGCGTGTAATTTTTAACAATAATAGAAGTGAAATCGAAATTAGAGCTTTTGTTAATAATATTTAATTCATCAATATTGTGAAATCAGATCAACTTATAAATGGAGTAGTGGTACAAGCTACAACTCATTGACTTACACCACTTTTCTGCTAAGTTTTGGAAAAAGCTTAATTACCTAATAGTATTGCGCATCAAAAATTTAGTTAAAGTTGTCATAATCGTTGGAAATATATATCACGAGAAATTTTAATATATATTTATTAGAAATACGCAAAAACTTTTTAAAAAAATCTTACTGTGATTTTTTAACTCACTTAAACGCAAAATATTGATTTTCTCAATATTTACTTTCGGGCAGTTAGACCATTTTTCCTCTGAACGGCTATATATATATATATATATATATATATATATATATATATATATATATATACATATATATATATTTATATGTGTTGATTTTGAGTCCTTCACGGATGGAAAAATACAACGTGTTTTCATTCCGGGTGTACATCCGTTCACTACTGTCGTTCTGAAAATAACAGTTTTGCTGACGTTTCGCAAAAATCACATTTGGCATTTTCGAAGCTTTCTTTCTCGAGTCCGAATAGAGACGGAAGTGTTGGTGACTGCGACGCGACGCTTCCTTTTATACCCCCACTCGGGGCCGAAGGTTATATCTGCGCAGGCGTTGGTCGTTATTTATGTTTTCCGGATGGTCCTGTTGTTGTTGCGCTAATTGCGTTTGAGTTTTTGCGATTTTAGATTTGTCGATTATCGTCTTCCATACTGTTGGTAGTTTTAATGATTCGTCCCTTTTATTCAAATCACCTTGTTTTTCAATTTCTATGGCTTCTCGGATTATTCTGGTCTTATAATGTTCTATATTGGCAATCTCCCTACACCCGAAATTTATTGTATGGCCGGTTTCCTGATGATGTAGGAATAAAGCTGAGGTTGTTTGTTTATTTCTGATGCTGAGTTTATGCTCTTCCACTCTTGCTGATATTCGCCTGTTAGTTTACCCCACGTACAACTTTTCACAGTCCTGGCACGAAATACTGTATACTCCGTGGTTTTCCAGTTTGATTTTATCTTTTGGGTTTCCAAGTAGTTTACCTATAGTTGTTTGTGGCTTGTGTATTTTTTGTATGTTGTGTTTCCTAAGAATTCTTCCGATTCTCTCTGTTGTGCCTTTTACATACGGTAAGACTACTTGTTGCTTTCCCGGTTCATAAGTTTTATTGTTCGTTGTTCGGGAAACCTGTGCATTAATAGCTTTCTCTATGGTGTGATTTGTGTAGCCATTTTTCTTTACAGCACTAGATATTACCTTAAGTTCATTTTGTCTCGTCTGTATTTCAGTTAATCGCACGGATCTGGATATTAGAGTATTTGCCACAGCTTGAATTTGTGCTGGGTGATGGTGTGATTTTGCGTTTAAACATCTGTCTGTATGTGTTGGTTTTCTATAAACGGTGTATTCGAAATGTCCGTTATGCAGTTTTGTGACCAAAACATCTAAAAACGGTAGTTTGTTGTTTTCCTCTAACTCTAGAGTAAATTGTATTCTGAGGTGGATTGAATTTACGTGTGTCAAAAATGTTTCGAGCTCTGCATGACCATGTTGCCATATAATAGAACGACAGTAGTGAAAGGATGTACACCCGGAATGAAAACACATATATATATATATATATATATATATATATATATATATATATATATATATATATATATATATATAGCCTGTATTTTTCGCGTGCATGGCCCTTAATTTTATATTGAAATTTGAAGAAATTGGATAAGTAGTTTTTTAGCTATGCCGCAAACAGACAGACTGACGGACAGCCGTATCTACAGACAGATGGAATTGAGAACATATGTTTTCCGGCATCTTGGGACCCTTAAACGTAAAGATCTGAAAAAATCTCACGAGGGAAGTAATAACAAATTATCTTGTGTTTTTTACAAAAGTGTATAATATTTTTGCAAAATAAATTTTTTTTGTTATCACAATACAGAGTTTTCTTTGCACAGGGGTGGCCCGCATTTAAATAAATGACACTGTATAAGTGGTTAGATTATTAGGTCAAGCGGGGCTCGTAATTTTTGGTGATTGATAAAAAAATCTCACTTTCATTGAGTGGCTGTATAAACAGAACATATCCTGATTGTTCCACTGATTCGAACCGCCTTCCGACCTTATTAAGGCGCTTGCCATTTTGTGTATTTTTGTTTTGTCAACCAAAAAATTTTAACCAAATACATATTTAGCGAATTTTCTTATTTAGTCCCTCGGCATTTAATATATAAAATAATATTAAGTGGTTATTTTAAAGATATTGCGTAATATAATAAAAAATCTATTTTCTTTCTCCCTGTATATTTGTAAATAGCCCATCGAGATTTAATGGCTCGATAAAAGAATCACACATCATTTTGGTATTCACTGTGTTTTCTGATTTGATTCACAATGTTGGTGACCTTTAGACCCGCACGATAAGACCGCATTCGACTATATCCATAATTATTTTATTTTCATGTTACTTTTTTGTGCGGTGAATGAATGCCTATATTGGTTCGATACATGAAATATTTATATAAAATATTAAATAATAAATATGAAAAATGCCAAAAATAATTATACTTTTCGGTAGCAAATTTTAGTTTTCGGCTAGATTATGGAAAAGTCGAAAATTCATTAAACCAAGAGAAAAGTCCTGCGTTCATTCGGCTCAGCAGAAAACGTTAGCAGCAGGAACATTAGCGCGCCTGCAGCGGAAATAGGCCGGAGATGAAACTGTGACGTCATTTCCTGAAGACGCGCTCCGGCGTCGACCGGCGTCTTCGAGCAACGCCACGACGCCAAAACACTAATTCTTCGCCATCGCCCGCCTGGATTGTTAACTAGACGGGAAATCGATAACATTTCCATGAAAGGTTGGAAGCTTGTTGCAGTGCGCATTAAGGGTAAATTTTTATTTATATCTTTATTCATTCTGGCTTAAATAAAATTTCAAGTATAACACATCCCAGAATATAAGATCCTCCCTTTTTGCCTTTTCATTAGGGCGATAAATATCCTATTAAAACTTTGTACAGGGTGTTAAAATTTCGAGGCTTTTACGGGGTATCTCGGCTATTTGAAAAGAGGGAGACTTGCGGTTTTCGCAACACTGTGCTCGATTTTTGTGAAACTAAAGATGTCTAAACAAAAATTTCTTAGTCCGTTTCGTTTCTGAGATACAGGGTGATTTGGAAAATACTGCATTTTGGGTCCCCCCTCGTAGCTCTCTTTCCGTTTGAAATATCAAAAAAGGTAAAAACTGCTTATTACGCAGTTTTTTACGTAGAATCCAGAGGCGTAGTCAGATTTTTTATTTTTTTATCATCTACCATTTTTGAGTTATTTACCAATATTATGTTTTTTTAAAATGGGACACCCTGTATATTGGTTGACAGTTCGATAGGGTTTTTTTAGCTTTTCAAATATATATAATTTGTGATATTTATTTAAAAAAAACCCAATTTTTACATTTTAAGGAAATTTTTACAAATATCAAATTGGCCATGGATAAACAAATAAATAAACAATTGTATATGAAATGTTTATTAAAGTCAAATTTTGATAAGAAATACCTAATTGTTGAGTTTGTACCTCGTTATCTTACATTTTTTAATATATATTTACTCATTTATTTATTTCCCATTTATATTTTCTTTATTGCTAAATAGCTCTACAAGACATCAAGTCAATAAATAGTAAAGTAGAAAAAATGCTATACTGACTATGAGAAATACTATACTGACTGTGACAATTTGACATCAAATAGTGAATTTTTTGAAAATTATTACATACAAAAACACATAAATTATGATAAATACATAACTAAATATTCTGATCTTTTTTAAACTGAAAAACAATGCACAATAAAATTAAAAATTGAAAACTATGTACTTACATTTTAAGGATTTGACTTTTATAGAGATATAAAAAAAATACACGAACAACACATAGGTAAACAAAGTGAAAATCACATACATGGGTTACAACAATAAAATGAAATACCATAACTAATTAACACAATTCAACCTAGCTCGTTCAACGGTTGTTTGAAAATAGCAACATACCAAATATTCTTCCGTGTTATTAGAAAAAAAAAAGTAATATGGTTTTTTACTTTTTTTATGTATTGTAAATAGCCTGGAAATAATTTTAGCATACGGATATAGTTATTTGATTTTATTAATTATATTGAAATATGCAGTACTGAGATTCTCTAAATCGGTTTTTTTATTAACTGAATTTTTATTCAGTTGTATATGTATCATTTCTGAGATTAATCTTTTTTTATAGTTAGTTTGGGTATCCAGAACAGATGTATTGTCAAAATCGAAACTATGTCCTGTATCTCTTTTATATTCTACTAAAGCTGTTGGATTAGTTTTTAAAAGAAAATTCTTTTGGTCATTTTTATGTTCTCTAATCCTGTCCTTGAGGTACCTACCCAATAAAACATTTCTGACATTGTAGACAAGGAATGTGATACACAACATTAGAGTTTTGTTCCCTTTTTGTTTTTGTTTTAAGTTTGGAATAAAAGTGGGTTTTGAGTGTATTGTCACTTTTTAGTCCTATCTTAATGTTCTCATTATCTCTGGTAGTATGGTTCGAAACAACATTTCTTATTTTTTCTGATAACCTGCTGATATACGGAAGTTTACAATAAATATCGGTAGTGTTATTATTTATTATTGTTTTCACCTTTCCGATATTTTTACCCCAAAGAATCTTTTTGATTATTGAAAGAGGATAATTATTTTTAAACAGCATACCTTTGATATACTGTAAAGTGGTATTTTTCCGAGGGTAATGTTAATGCTCGGTGTTTAAGATTCTTAATGGTATTAATTTTCTGCTTAAAAAGATGCTCAGATGAATAATTTAGAAAACGTTCTGAAAATATCGGTTTTCTGTTTCTATACACCCTCTCTCATTTTTAGTTACAAGGAAAATTATCCTCTTTAATAATCAAAAAGATTCTTTGGGGTAAAAATATCGGAAAGGTGGAAAAAATAATAACTAATAACACCACCGATATTTATTGTAAACTTCCGTATATCGACAGGTTATCAGAAAAAATAAGAAATGTTGTTTTGAACCATCATCATCAACAGCCTTTTCATCCACTGCTGGATATCGGCCTACCTCTCGCGTATATCTACGCTGTTTATCTTAGCTGTAATTTACACAGGTATACGGGACCTACAGTTTATCGTCGAATCCGAACGACGATATTTGAGAGGTGATTTTAGCTTATTACTGATGGAGCGCGCAACCACCAACCCATCAGAAGAACCATACTACCAGAGATAATGAGAACATTAAAAAACCCACTTTTATTCCAAACTTAAAACTAAAAAGGAACAAAAATCTAATGTTGTGTATCACATTCCTTGTCTACAATGTCAGAAATGTTATATTGGACAAACGGGTAGGTACATCAAGGACAGGATTAGAGAACATAAAAATGACCAAAAGATTTTTCTTTTAAAAACTAATCCAACAGCTTTAGATACCCAAACTAACTATAAAAAGAGATTAATCTCAGAAATGATACATATACAACAGAATAGCAATTCATTTAAAAAAAATACTGATTTAGAGCATCTCAGTACTGCATATTTCAATATAATTAATAAAATCAAATAACTATATCCGTATGCTAAAATTATTTGCAGGCTATTTACAATACATAAAAAAAGTAAAAAACCATATTACTTTTTTTTCCAATAACACAGAAGAATATTTGGTATATTGCTATTCTCAAACAACCGTTGAACGAGCTAGGTTGAACTGTTTTAATTAGTTGTGGTATTTCATTTTATTGTTGTAACTCATGTATGTGATTTTCACTTTGTTTACCTATGTGTTGTTCGTGTATTTTTTTATATGACCATGAAAGTCAAATCCTTAAAATGTAAATACAAAGGTTTTAATTTTTAATTTTATTGTGCATTGTTTTTCAGTTTAAAAAAGATCAAAATATTTATTTATGTATTTATCGTAATTTATGTGTTTTTGTATGTAATAATTTCCAAAAAATTCACTATTTTATGTCAAATTGTCACAGTCAGTGTAGTATTTTTCATAGTCAGTATAGCATTTTTTCTACTTTACTATTTATTGACTTGATGTCTTGTAGAGCTATATCGTTTTATGTATGTCTTTTAGTCTCCTGAAGATGCAATAATAAATTGCGAAATGTAGACTAGAAACCCTACTCCAAATTAAAAAACACAGCGAAG
The DNA here is from genome assembly GCA_030620095.1 of Kuschelorhynchus macadamiae. Classification (NCBI taxonomy): domain Eukaryota; kingdom Metazoa; phylum Arthropoda; class Insecta; order Coleoptera; family Curculionidae; genus Kuschelorhynchus; species Kuschelorhynchus macadamiae. The sequence goes on from JAUTXW010002443.1 coordinate 13,453, forward strand.
AATTATCATATTGGATCGTTAAAACATGACATAGAAGTTATGAACATTTTGAAAAGTATGATATGTTAGTTTGTTACATACAGTCAAATGAAAATAAAATTGAGGCTGCCGCCCTTTAATATAACAGGTATGTATGTAGGTATCTAGTTAACTAGTAGTTAGTAAAATCTATTATAAAGCGTGGTCGGTATATTTATTCGGTAGGTGTTTTACCCCTGGGTATTTAAATTAATTTTCCACAGATGCCATTATCCTAACTATCGTTTTTCTGATAATTATTAAGAGAACAATTACGATCTAAAAGTTGAAAATAATTTTAGGCATCCTGAGCGACGACAGCCTTTTGCGACAATATTTTCAAGACTAAAAAAAAATTTGAATGATTATGGAGCGTTTATTCAGCCACGACCAAAATCATATTGTAATATATGACGTTAACGTTCAAAACGATATCTTGCGCCTACTCTCTATTACTAATATATCGACTAAATATGAGCTAATTTTTTATACGAAACCGGTCAACACATTGTCACAAATATGCGATCTTTTTGAGTAGTATTAAAATAGATTTACACTGAAATTAGTGTGTTTTATTTGCTGAACATATTGGTTCATATTAATCAATATTTAATTATATATACTTGTACCATAGTACAGTATATAACAGTGGCGACGAGGATTAACACGAATCAGTGTTTTATTTTTAGTATAAATTAAAGTAGTAGTGTTTTTTTTTAAAAACAAATTGTAGTGGCATAAAAAATGGCGCTGCCATTAGAACCCGTGGTTAAAACTGAATATGTCGGACTTTTAGGATCCCTCAACACTTTCAATCCAAAAACCTCAAATTTTTCGGTATTCAGTGAACGATTAAAACAATTTTTCATAGCAAATGGTATTACGGACAGTGATCGAAAACGTGCAATTTTGCTAAATACTCTTTCGGAAGATTGTTACGTATTAGTTCGTAGTTTGTGCGTGCCAGATACACCGGAATCCAAGAGCCTGGATGAGTTATTAAAAACTCTCACGGAGCATTTTTCACCGGTAAAATCCTATTTTGCCGAAAGACTAAAATTTTACAATTGTAAACGCCAGCCATGCGAATCAATTGCAGAATGGCAGGCCAAAGTTAAAAGTTGTGCCTCAAGTTGTGGTTTTGGTAGTGAATTATCAGTTGTGATGCGTGATATGTTTGTCATTGGTGTCAATGATGACAAAATTATGGACAGACTTTTTGAGGAAGACGTCTCAAAGGCGAGTTTTGACAAAGTAGTCAAAATTGCCCTTAGTAAGGAGTCTGCCCTGCGAGATCATGAACTAAGGGGAAGCCTTGGTGTAAGCATTAAGCCAGAGCCAGTTTATTTCCAGAGTTTCAAGGGTCCTAGATTCCAGAATGCTCAAAATAGTAGGGAAGGATCCAGTTCCGGGGAAAGGTTTTCTAGAAGTACTAAACAGAATTTTGGTGGTAAGAAAAGTTCATTTCCAGATAAAATGTGTATAGTATGTGGACGCAAAAATCACTTGTCGAATGATTGTATCTATAAAAATTGTATTTGCCACAACTGTGGTATTAAAGGTCATTTAGCACCTCAATGTAAGCATAATATTAAGAATAATCGTAATAATTTTATGCAGGACGGTACTGCCGAGGATTCTACTAGTAATAATAATGATTTTGAGTCAATATTTAATATTAGTGATTTAGATGTAAGTTTCATGGAAAATTCACCCAATATTAAACCATTTTTTATTAAATTTATTTGTAATAACATTCCCTTAAATTTTGAAGTAGATACAGGGTTCGCACATTCAGCAATTTCTGAAAAGTTGTATCTTAAACATTTTAAAAATAATGAGTTGTATAAAAATGATTTATCTCTAACAGATTATGTTGGTATCACATTTAAACCAATAGGATATTTGAAATTAAATATCATTTTTGAGAAAAAGCAATATATTTTAAAAACATATATTATTAGAAATGGAGGCCCTCCTTTAATAGGTAGAAATGCATTGTCAATGTTTAACTTAGGTTTTTGTAAATTAAATATAGAAAATGCTAAAATCTTAGAAAATAATCAAATTTATAGCGCCGTTAGTTCTAAGAGTTTTATAAACTCTTCTAACAGAATTTCAAGTATATTAGAAAAATATAAAGACGTTCTTGATTCAAAATTAGGCACTTTTAACAAATTTAAGGTTTCGCTAAATCTTAAAAATGGGGCTACACCGAAATTTTGCAAAGCAAGACCAGTTCCGTTCGCGTTAAAACCTAAAATTGAAAAAGAAATTGAACGACTCGTAGAAAATGGAATTTTAATTAAAACAGAATTTACAGATTGGGCTACACCTATAGTTCCAGTTTTAAAACCTAATGGGGATATACGCATTTGCGGGGACTTTAAAATAACCCTAAATCCTCATTTACAAATTAGTCATTTTCCATTACCGCGTATTGAATATTTATTCACACAATTACAGGGTGGTCAAAAGTATTCGAAATTCGATTTATTGTTACCTTGTGTTTCTAATAGGGTTCAGAATAAACAAGATTCTCAAAAACAGTTTTATGGTTCCAACAAAGATAAATATTTTAATGAGGGTGATCGTGTTTACGCTAGAGATTTTAGGACTAAGACACCACAATGGTTACCAGGTAAAATACTTGAAGTACTTGGTAAAAGAACGTACTTAATTGTAACAGATTGTGGAATAAAATGGAAACGTCATATTAATCAATTGAAAGAAAATTCTAATCATTCTTGTTCAAATAATAAAAATGATGTCTCCATTATTCCACGTTCGGAATTAGATAAGGATATTGATAATAATAATTGTAATAGAAGTGTTAATGAAGAGTGCGCGACAAGTAGTTTACAAGAAGTGAGAAATAGTGTAAATAAAGTGTTACGACGACGAAGTCAGTTAAAGCCTCCCGAAAGATTAATTGTCGGTTTAGACTGATGTATTTAAATTAAGTATATTTATTTGTAAATTAAGGGGGAAGGTGTAATATATGACGTTAACGTTCAAAACGATATCTTGCGCCTACTCTCTATTACTAATATATCGACTAAATATGAGCTAATTTTTTATACGAAACCGGTCAACACATTGTCACAAATATGCGATCTTTTTGAGTAGTATTAAAGTAGATTTACACTGAAATTAGTGTGTTTTATTTGCTGAACATATTGGTTCATATTAATCAATATTTAATTATATATACTTGTACCATAGTACAGTATATAACACATATAATAAAGAAAATCGTGAAAATTATGAAATCAACATCGTGGCCTATGTCGAGGCGAACCCTTCAGTTTCATGTAGAGCTATTTAAGCTGGAGTCGGTGTTATTAAGTCTAGAGCACAGACAATATTAGAGAAATACCATTTTTTTCCGTACAAAGTAAACATAGTGCAGCACTTGCACCCTGGCGATGCCGAACGTCCGTCGATTAAATTTTTGCAATTGGTTCCAACTAAAAGTTAGAGAAAATGTAAATTCAGCACACTTCTCTAGTGCTGGTATTTTTAATCGACAAAATACCAGATACTGGCATCAGGAAAATAAACATTTAGTATTTGAGCGGGAGCAACAAGGTCGATTTGGCTTAAGTGTTGTATGCTACATTTTGGGCACACAACTCGTTTATCGAATATATGAAGAGGGTCTCTCAGGGGTTCGTTACCTGGAAATATTGCAGGAGATAATACCGGAGTTGTTGGACAACGTTCCTCTGGCGCATTTAGATAATATATTCTTTCAGCAAGATGGCGCACCTGCACATAATTCTAATTTAGTACGCCCGTTTCTGGAAAATCAATTTCCCTAAAAGTGGATAGCCACTAATGGACCAATAAGGTGGCCAGCGCGGTCTCCCGATCTTTCGGTCCGGGATTTTTTCGTATGGTCTATAAAACCCGCCACCAAACAATGGAAGAACTGCGCGAAGCTACCGAAACGGCATTTCGAGATTTACAAGGGCGATCAATCGTATTATTGAATGCTCTTAATTGAATTTCAAAACTGACTGAATTATGTGTTAGAGAAAACGGAGATCATTTTCAGCAATTTTTATAAATAATAAATATGAAGTAAACTAAACCATTAAGTATTTGTTTTGCTAAAGCTATTAAAGCTATATTTTAAAAAGTTTATGTTGAATTTTTAAATTGTTGAGTTGTTATGTTAAAATTGTTCAATTTAAATTGTTAAATCTAAATGGTTGAAATGTTGAATTGAATTGTTATATACTTGTTACTTGTTTTTTGATGTTTTCTTAAAATTGTTATTGATAACTTGGTTATTGGTAATATATTTAAATTACTTAAAAATTTTGTATAAAATCTTAATTGAAACTCCAATTTAAGGTATCTATCTAAGTAGATCTAGGTAGTGGAATAGATACAGCAAATGTTTTTCTTGGCTATCTGATGGGATATTTTAGAAAAAAATATTTAAAAATGTAAATTTTAGGCCAACGGATGCAGATAAATACCACAAATTATATACTTTTGAAAAGCTAAAAAAACTCTTTCGAACTGTCTACCAATATATAGGGTGTCCCATTTAAAGGAACAATATTGGTAAATAACTCAAAAATGGTAGGTGATAAAAAAAAATCTGATTACGCCACTGGATTCTACGTAAAAAACTACGTAATAGGCAGTTTTTACCTTTTTTTTTCCCCGCCTAGGAAATTTTTGTTTACGGCATCTTTAGTTTCACAAAAATCGAGCACAGTGTTGCGAAAACCGCAAGTCTCTATCTTTTCAAATAGCCGAGATACCCCGTAAAAGCATCGAAATTTGGACATCCTCTATATAATTGCGAGGTCAATTCTTTACACCATACTTAATAGAATCGTATACGGAAACAAAATTCCATTCGTGTCCCCTATATTTTAAAATCGAAAGGATTTTCAAAATGGAGCAAGAAACTGTAACTACAGAGCAATTCTGTTTCCACCGTCAAAATATGTGAGAAAAAAAGAAATATTTTTCTATAACATAGCCTTGCTTTTTTGGAACTTTTGCTTGAGTTGAGTCTTTCGAATCGCCTCATGGAGGGCAGACAGACCTCTGTGTTTTTAATATTCATCCTACTTTGGGTGTATTAATGCTTGAATTAATAAAAACAGTTGTAAATTATATGCCTTGTGAACCACTGATCACTGGCCGACAAAAAAAATTGTTTGTTGTAACACAAATCAGAATAGCATAATCTAATAGAATGGACCTATCCAAATACGAAAATGACAAATAGAAAGTTGTAGCACGTAGGGTTTTCTTGTTAGAGTTGTAGAACTATAGAAAAAATTATTTCAGAAAATTCTTAACCCTGTTTATTGACTATGTTTACAGTTTTCGCCTTTTAAACATACCATACATCTAAGAGAAAAACAAACGAGAAAAATATTAATGGTAAGCTTTTCCGTAAAATTAACAAAGTCCAGCAATTTTTTGATTTGTGGCCCAATAAAAATGCCTTCTTTTAATTTGGCATCACTTAACTGGGGAAAGACTTGTCTTAGGTATTTAAAACCATCACCATCTTTATTCAAAGCATTCACAAAGTTTTTCATCAGCCCAAGTTTAATGTGAAGAGGAGGCAAAATAACATTTTTGGGGTCAACAAGAAGTATAAATTTAACATTTTGAGATCCCGGTTGAAATTCGCTTCTTTCTGGTCAAATTTTTGTTACATAATACTGATTTATTGCACGACTGTCCCATAAACAAAGAAATCAGCAATATTTTGTAAATCCCCCCTGAAGTCCCACTAAAATTGCTATAACTTGTAAGTCCCCACATATCTGCTATTTATACCTATTGTAGTTTATTTTATCCAAAATCGTGCTCATATTTTCATAATTTTCTTTCATTGCAACTGAATGGGCAACTGGTATAGAGGGTTTTATATTTCCACTATGCAATAACACATCCTTTAAGCTATATTTAGATGAGTCTATGCATAAGCGCCACTCACGGGCAGAATGTTCAATATCAAGTTCCTGCATTAAACTGTCTATATCAGTACACGCGCACAACGAATTTTCCATACTCTAGAAATCAAAAAACATAGCATTTCTTTTTCTGAAATTCGTAATTTTTGTTTCTTTGGCCAATAAGTTCCATTCCTGAAGACGGGAACCCAGAAGTTCTGACTGTTGCTTGGATAACCCCAAATCACGTACTAAACAATTTAATTCACTTTGAACAATCAAATGTGGCTCGACAGAACTGGGACCTGTGGTAAAAGTGGGATCGGTGCACTGTTGTTCTGAGCTGCCTGATGCGTTATCTCCATTATCTCCCAAATCAATAGCTTGCCAATTTAAATTTGGACATTCTATATTGTGCTTTCCCTTTTTGGAATAACCTTCAGTCTTTGTCAGGCAAAAATAACAATCGTCAGAATGATTGGTGGGTTCTCGCCATACCATTGGAAATGCAAAAGGCATACTTCTTCTCTTTTCCTACATCCACTGCACCAAGGATAGACTACTACTAACACATCACACATGGGGAGCCCACCGCTTATCTTGATCCCCAATTAACACACCAAAATATTTAAAGTAGCATTTTTTACATTTTCGGAAAATGGCCTGGCTTGTAATGTCACCAGAAATTCTACACAAATATAACAAAATTTATCAGGAGAAATTTTGCAACTTCGGCGCGTTTTGACTCGACATTCTCGTCTTCACATACACTTGCTTATCGATACCCAGAGAACCACTCAATTCGAAACTCAACAAAAGAGTGATGTTTAACGTTTATTTTATGTTTAATGTTGTAAACAACCCAGTCTAGGTAATTTTTCCGTTGTAAAATGGACCCATTTTAGCCGCCCTACAATAAAATTGTTTACCTGCCAATATAAAAGGTTCTAATTAGGCTATTAAAAGTGGTACGTATTAGGGCTTTCCGAATATTTTTTTTATTATTGGGAGGGTATTTCCATTGTGAAAATAATGAGATGACCTGTGTTAGAAAAATCTTGTCGGCCAGTGAATTACCCGAATTAGGCTTAACTTAAAAAATATTTTTATTTATATAATATATCCCCATTTGTAAACTCTATCCGGGGGTACATTTATTTTTAATTTTGCGTTATGTTTTTACACCCACCTACTTACATAAACTCTCCAGAAATACTTATTAGTTTTATTTATCTTATGTGCATTAATAAATCAAATCATGTCCATCTCTGCAACCTTTCATAAAAAGAAGATCAGAATATCTTTATTGTCCACTGACAACGGCCAAAGCATAGTAAAAATTAGCTAGTAGCGCCCCTTTCCGAAATAGTTTCCGCCTGCCAACAAAATTCGGCAGATTGTTGGCAGCATGCAAAGCGCCTCAGTTGAGATCTGTGGTTCGAGCTGCGAGGTTCTAGCTTTGGGTCCCAGAACAGAGTCGAATTGGCCAAGATGAGTACGTTACTGTGTGCTGCTGTTGGGTGTCTTTACACGTCGAAAAATTGTTTATATTTTCTTTTATGAATTATACTTAGTTTTAGTTCTTCTAATCGGTACATTTCAAATAAAATATACAATAAGTTTCTTTTTAATATTTTGAACAAACTCCTGTTTTGACGTCACGTAAATGTAAAACAGTAAAGCTGAGTATTCTTGACCATTAGGGTTATAAAAATGAAATAAAAATAATTAGTATTTTAAAATTTATATATCCAAAAATAATAAATAGTTATTGAGGAAATCTTAAATTCTTGTCACCTCCAACTTTTAGCCTCAACTTTAATTTTCTTAACTAAAATGTTAATTAGGTGATAACAATGGAATTTATACATCGAAAATTCCCGTCACCGATATATTACTAAAAACACGTTATATAAAACATTAGATGGGTGTTAAAAATCAAAATTGATATAAGTAATAGAAAATCAATTACATATTAATACTTGATTTTTTGGCATATTCTAAAGTTTTATTCCTTCTCTTTTTAAAGTTTGTGTACAACCTACTTTTTATTTAAATGGAATATTTAAAGTATCAAATTTTAAGTATGTTTTTGGGTACCCAAATTTCGTAATTTTATATGCTTATTTAAGTTAGAATTAACGAATTTGTATCTCTAAAATATCTGAAAATATAATTGTATGTTCGCCTGAAGCATTTAAAAATGTAACCCACCAAATTGTTTCCAAAACACTAACTTTAGAATTAAAAGTGTGAACATCTAAACATATTTTTTTGTGATTTCATGCCCCTCTTAAATCTTTCATCTAAGTTGATTATGCCCAAAATCAGTCCAGTTAACTCGTGAGCTAATAGACATTCGGCGGTACTCTTTGATAAAAAAATAGTTTTTACACGTTGTGAGAAACTTGAGACATTTAAGAGGATTTAGGTAAATAAAAATAATATTTTTGCCGTATTTGTTCTTATCTTGCAGATGCAGAAATACTATTGCTTAAATGAAAGGTTTTTGCAATATATTTGTTATTTTATTGGCGAGTGCCCGACATCTCTTTACCGGTCGCGGAGTTCGGAAACTTCCACTACAATTCGGCTATATCCGTAGGCACCAGTGATCGCGCGCCGCAAAAAATATGTGGCAGAAATATATCAGAGAATTTGCCAAGAAGTGAATCTACTAGTTTATTTCTACTATGCCTAAAGTCTGGAACTTAAATTTTAATACAGTAATACCAGAGTACATCAAACCGATTGTTTCATTTACTAATTACGGTAATATCGCCAACTATTCCGGCATAAATTTTGAGATAATTTTATTGGGTATTCAGTGTAGACTTGCGGAGAAAAAAAGACATCTAAGCTACGCCCATGGGTATGAGAGAGGGGGGTGAAATTAACAAAGTTACAGGGTTAAAATTTTCAACAGACAATGTTTAACTTTTTTTTGCTAAAATATACAGAGTGCTTTAAAAATCTTGGCCGTCTGTTTGAGATTCCTTAGCATAAATGAAACTATTATATACACATATATCTACAACGGCTTCATTCTCAGGATACCGGGTGTGCATACGAATGTACAGAAATCTATTTTTTATGATACATTCTTGTCAGTGTACTGTCGACGGTATGTCGATAAATGTATTAGCATTTTTTTGTCATAAATTGTCTTGTGTTGCAATTTTTGGCAATTTAATATGTTTTCTAGTTAATTTTACACAACAAAAGGTTCAAAGCTATTTTATTTTGAAACAATTTATTTTGTTTTAAAAGATTTTGGAACTAAATTTAAAATGTAGGCCACCGTAATTATTATTAAAGTGAAAACCAATAAAAGCTCGACCTAGGTAACCACGTCAGTTAAGCTTTGGTACTAAACATAATATAAAAATTATGCTTAAAACCACAAAAAAAAGTTTTCCTCTGTTAAAACCTATGTATAAACGAATTTAACCAACGGATGGGATTAAACTGCGCGGAAATCTCTCGATGGAGCCCAACTATACGGAATACAAAACAAAGTTGGGATCCATTTAGGGGTTATTTTATTTTACATTGGATAGATCATCTATTCACAGTATGATCTGTCTTTGGTCCAACATAATGCCACCCGAAAAGAACATTTAACTAAAGAGATAAGATTTGTTTTTAGTATGTTAAGAGTTAAAAAGCTGGAATCACACCATTCCTTAATTTTTAATAAATCGCTGCTCACGGCACGCTCTAACTGCTCAGCATCCCTCTTATGCCAGAGCACATTCGTATCGTCGGCAAACATCGTAAACACACCTGTTTTGTTTAGCTTCAGAAGATCGTTAACGTATAATAAAAACAACAGTAGACCCAATACAGACACTTGTGGAACACCAGAATTAATTTGAAGTTGCTTTGACTCTTTATTATTAAAAATTACTGACTGGTAACGTCCTGATAAGTAAGAGCTTAACCAAGCCAGAGAGGCACCTCTGAATCCATAGGTTCGAGCTTCGGCAGCAGTATTCCATGATCCACACAATTAAAAGCTTTAGTAAGATCACAAAATACGGCCGCGACAAACTCTCCATCATTTAGACTAAAGTACAAGCTATTTAATAATTAAAGATAGCATTATTTGAGTTTTTAAAAGCCTGAAATCCAAACTGTGCCATGCTTATAAGGTTGTGTTTGATAACAGTGCCCATGATATGCATCTTCACCAGCTTTTCAACTATTTGAGCCAACGTAGGAAGCAAAGAAATCGGTTTAAAGTTAGACGGCGTCTCCTTGTTACCTCCTTTAAAAAGTGAAGTGACGCAAAATTGAGAAAAATGTATTGCTTCGGCAAGCACCTGTAGAGCGACCTCAAACAAACAAAAGTATGCTTTATTGACGCAGGCAAATAGTTACAATTTTATGGACAAATCGAAATTTACCTTAAAACACAAAAAGTAACACACTGAATTAATCGAAAAAAATCATATTTTCGATAGGTCAATGCAGAGACATAAATTGTAAATCTAAGATTCGTTTTATTCGTAATGTTGCCGTAAAGAGGTTAATTGATCCAGGTGACCTAACAAAAGGAAATAAACAATACATATGCAAGGGAATAATTTCGAGGACATTGAAATTAAAATTAGCCGTCCTTAAACTCTATTTTGTTATCGTTATATAAGCAAAATAAGTGAAGTGAAACAAAAAGTGTACTGAACTAATATAGAAATTAAAGTGTATTAAAAAAAATGTATAACTTTAATCTAATATGTAACAAAAATAATTATTGTTAACGGACTATCATACAGTTCATTCCTTATAAAATATTTTCAAATGCAACATGACACCCAAAAAGAGATTTAAGTAAACAAGCAAACAAAAAACATTTTAATGAGACTTATTCATTATAAAAATCATTAACGCAGTAAAAAGGTCTTTCAATGAAGTACGCTTTTTTCGGAAAAGTGCAAACAGAGGCATTGTTTTTAAATGTTCTGGAAGATGATTGTAAAGTTTTATGACGTTGTAAATAATTGATTTTTTATTAGTTCTGTGGAAGGAATGGGAAGGTATATGTCATGCATAGAGTTTCTGGTAGGATATATGCGTTGTGGCCTTTCCGGGAATGTGCTTATATGTTTTCTTATCAAACAGACGGTTTCTAAAATAAATAATGCAGGAACTGATAATATTATATGTTTTTTGAAATAGTATAACAACAACAAATAGCAAATAGCAAATTGCTCTCTTTTGAAGCCTAAAAATACTAAGAAATTGCTCGTACAGTAGCCCCAAAAGGGAAGGTCATAGCGGAAATAGGATTCGAATAGAGAGAAATAAGTAAGTCTGGCAGAAGACACGTTCAGTTCTTTTGAAACTGTTCGAATGGCAAAGCAGGCGGTAGACAGTTTTTTAGTTAAGGTATTAAACCATTTTAGGTTGTTATTGATATTCAAACCCAGGAATTTAACCGACTAGACGTATTTAATATTGCTGTTAAGTAGCTGAAGTGGTTGTAAAGTCCCCTTATAAGATAAGGCTACCGTTTTATCCACATTGAAGCAAAGCAGATTGGAATCGGACCAAGCCTTAATCATAACAAGTCTGTTGGAAATATTAGAATGTAAAGACGTTGTATCAAAATCACTCCATGTTATGCTTTTGTCGTCATGAAAGAGAGAGATTTTTCCATTAATTTCTACGTTGGTGATATCATTAATGTATAACAAAAAAAGAATAGGTTCCAAGACCGAACCTTGAGGGACTCCACTTGTAATCAATTTACAATAAGAATCAGAAACATTTGCCCTTACAAATTGTTGCCTATTCTCGAGAAAAGATTTAAACCAATTTAAAGAAATACCACGAATTCCAGAAAAATTCAGCTTGCTTATCAAAATTTCATGACTAACACAATAAAAGGCTTTTGCATAGTCACAAAAAATTGAGTCGGTGGGGTGGTTGTTATTGAGGGATAACTAGACGTCACTATTTAAAGAAATATTGTCCCAACGAGAACTATTCTTATTTTTTATACCCCAAAATACATTCCCAATTTCATTGATATCCGTTGGAACAAAAAAAAGCTATCTCTTACCAACACGCCATCGAGAGAGTTTAAAGCGACCCTTAAAGGATTTTAATGAGCAGAGAGGTGGCAGCTATTAAACAATAAAAGGAGTTTAATTCATTACATGTCAGATTAGATAAGGTTGACTGAGTTTTGTTACCGCTCTGTTCTTTTACTATTTTCAAAATTTCCTTCTGTTGATTATTGGACTGCTCCATTCGGCTGACATAGTAAAACTGTGTGGCAGTTTTAATTGTTTTTCTATATATAGTACGATATTTATTAAGATAAGTGATAAAAACAGGGCTATCAATGAGATGCTTTCGCAGTTTATGCAATGAACGCATATTACGAGAATATGTTTTAAGTCTCTTGGTAAACCATGGTTTTTTCTTTTTTATCTTTAAGGTTTCAAGAGGAAATGCTAAATTAAAATTATGAGATAAAAGGTAGTGAAAGTGTGCAAGCGGGTTATTTGATTTCAAGACAATTGCCACAGTCGCTTTCAATACACAATTGAGAAAACCTACCAGAATAATTGTTATTTGTATAAAGTCTGCCTTTGCCCCTAATTTTTCTTGTCTTTTTACAGAAAGTTTTAAAGGTACACAAAACCGCGTCATGGTCCGAAAAACCTGCATTTAAAGCAGTTAACAAATACATTTTTGGGATTTGAACAAACATAATCAAAGACGATGAACATTTAGTAACTCGAGTGGGGTCCCTCACATGTATGACTAAATTAAAAGAATCAAGTAAATTAGATATCAGTCGAAAATTAATATGTGAATGGTGTGAATAATCTATGTTTAGGTACTCCAGCCAAAATAATCCATGCATGTAAAGGAAGTCTCATAATAAGCAACTCTAGTCTATTAACAAACATAGAGATATCAATACATTGTTGTATAGTGGTCAACTAATAAAATTGTGGTTTATTTTTCATCAATACCGTCGGTCCGTCTGTCAGTCTGTCTGTCAGTCTGTCAGTTCGTGGCATAGCTGAAAAACTGACCCGATTGACTTAAAATTTTGACAAAAAACTAAGAGTCTTATGGGGTTGATCTGGTAATATTTTGGTAAAAATCGGGTATGGCAAAGAAAAAATGGCGGCCTAGTGAAATGTTTAAAAATTATTATGAAAACTGCTTGTCAAATTATTTCACATTTTGCATAAACATCAAATATTATGTTCGAATTAACTGGTAAAATTTTGGTACGAATAAAAGATGGCGGAACAAAACAAAAAACAAAAAACTACTTAATGGTTTCAAATTGTTTGCTATAACTAATTGTGGTATAGGGCTCAACTAGTAAAACTAATTCAGGATGGCGGAACAAAATTGTGGCCAAATAAAATTTTTGTAATCATGAAAAAATCACCCTCTCAGGATTTACATATCTTCACGTTTTAGCGTCCCTAGATGCCAAAAAACATGTTTTATCAATTCCGTCGGTCCGTCTGTCAGTATGTGATATAGCTTAAATACAAGTAACATTTTGGTAAAAATCCAATATGGCTGAACAATGTTAGCAAGAATTTGTTAGAGTGGTGTGTTATTTGGGGTTAAGATCCAGCAAAAAAAACAAGCCTTTTTTAATTTGACGACGTTTCGAAACTTAATCTGTGCATCCTCAGGACACATGTATAGATCCTAAATCCTGCATGAAACCTATATTATTAGTCGTTACCTACTCCGTTGGTCCGCACATGTTTACTGTACCGGGTGGTCGAAATTGGTCTGTTTTAACAGAGAAAACCTATTTCCTGACTAGATAGAGCAAAACTGACTTAGGTGTCATGGGCTCGATTTCTGAGAAATGTTTAATGGCAAAAACCGCCTGCCGATATTTTCACTGCCAACTGAGATATAGGGCGTTTTTCAATTTTCGGCCATTTTGAAAATTGTCCATAACTTTTTTATTTTGCGGAATATTAACAATCTTCAAAGACATTCTAAAGGCACTTTTTTATGTGCAATCCAGTGGCGTACTCAGATTTTTTCTATAGTTGTCCGTTTTATCATAAATAGGCAAAACTTTTTTTTTTAAATGGAAATCATAGTTGGCTATAAATTATAAAAAATGCTCGCGTTTAGCCCTTTTCAGTGATATAAAGTTGTAGGTACTTATTTTCAAAAATAACGAAAATATTAGGTGTTTTTGGTTTACATCGAAGTAGGCCTTGGAATAATGACACGCGTTCAATATTTTGAATATATTGCTGTCAGATTACTGTAGTCTGGTGTAATTATTGCGTTTTGGTGTTATCTTTATAAAGTTGTGTTAAGTTGCTGACAAAATATGTTTGAGAATTATGAAAAGTATGATATGTTAAAATGTTACATATTATCTAACGAAGTTCCTGAAGCAGCTAGTGAATTATATTTTAATACATTTCCCGAGCGACGTCAACCGGATAACCGAATTTATCAAACATTAAAAAGTAATTTAGTAAATTACGGAAGTTTTAAAAAGTTAAGAACAAGACATTATGAACTAAAGGAAGAAAAGGAAATCCAGCAGCTAAATATAATTGGTGAGGTATTAGATCATCCTGGCACCTCCTCTCGAACATTGGCTAATATAACGAATGTTCCAAAGACCACCGTTTTAAAAATACTCAAAAAACATAAATTCAAACCGTACAGAACGAGAAGAGTTCATCAACTCCGTGAAGGGGACGCCGCTAGAAGATTGAGATTTTGTCAGTGGTATGAGCAAAAATTCATGGAGAATGAGAATTTTCCATTAAATATTATTTGGAGTGATGAATCCAGAGTAGATACTTCTGGTATATTTAATAGATATAATTCATATCACTGGTCCACTGAAAATCCACACGTAGTTGTGCAACAAGACCGGCAAGGTCGGTGTGGATTCAATATATGGGTAAGGATATTCCGAGGAAGATTTGTGGGACAATATTTTTACGATGGAAATTTAACTGCAGATGATTATGTAAATATTTTGCGCACATATATTGTCCCTTTGTTGGAAGACATACCTTTAGCTGATGCCAGAAATATCTACTATCAACAAGATGGTTGTCCCCCGCACAATGCAAGGATCACAACTGATCTTTTAAACTTCGAATTTCGAGAAAATTGGATTGGTACGTGGGGCCCCATACCTTGGCCTGCTAGGTCCTGTGACTTAACTCCCTTAGATTTTTTTTTGTGGGGAAGATTGAAGGACTTGATATTTAAAGGAAGAACCTTTCACAAAAAAGAAGAATTGCAAGAGGCCACTAGGAAAGCGTTTGCATCTATTATCCCAGTTGAACTAATAAATAGTTGCAACTCGGTACGCAAAAGATGCTTAGTTTGTATTCAACAGGGAGGGGCTCAATTTGAACAACTTCTCTAAATATATTTATCAGAAACCTATCTAACTAAATACCTAGATTTTCATAATTATTTTTTATTTTCACTTGTAGCTGTAAATAGTAGTTTAGTTTGTTAATTTTGTTCAACTTTGCTATGTAAACAAAAAAAAATAAAAAAAATTAATAATAAATAATTAAAATAACGTTAGCTAGTGTTATTTAAAGTTGTGTTTAAGTTGCTAACAAACTATAAATCTTAACAATACATAATTGAGATATTGTCATCACAAATCAGAGCCTACTTCGATGTAAACCAAAAACACCTAATATTTTCGAAATTTTTGAAAATAAGTACCTACAACTTTATATCACTGAAAAGGGCTAAACGCAGGCATTTTTTATAATTTATAGCCAACTATGATTTCCATTTGAAAAAAAAAAGTTTTGCCTATTTATGATAAAACGGACAACTATAGAAAAAATCTGAGTATGCCACTGGATTGCACATAAAAAAGTGCCTTTAGAATGTCTTTGCAGAATGTTAATATTCCGCAAAATAAAAAAGTTATGGACAATTTTCAAAATGGCCGAAAATTGAAAAACGCCCTATATCTCAGTTGGCAGTGAAAATATCGACAGGCGGTTTTTGCCATTAAACATTTCTCAGAAATCGAGCCCATGACATCTAAGTCAGTTTTGCTCTATCTAGTCAGGAAATAGGTTTTCTCTGTTAAAACAGACCAATTTCGACCACCCTGTATATTAAGTTTGTAAATGGTTTTCGTTAACAAACCTCTTGTTGTTAAGTAACAGTGGTGTTTTATTTGGGGTTAGGGTCTAGTATAAAAACAAAAGTCTATTTTAAATCGTCGACTTTTCGCAACGTTATTGTTGCATCCTCAGAACACATATATAGATTCTATATCCTGCATGAACCCCATATTATGTTTCTGTCATTTTCGTTAACGATCCTCTAGATATGTTAGAGTGGTGTATGATTTGAGGTTAGGGTTCAGTAAAGAAACAAAAGACGTTTCGCAACATTATTGTTGCATGCTCAGAACACATATAGATTCTATATCCTGCATGAAACTCCTATTATCACTCTTTACTTACTACGTTGGTCCGCAGATATTTTCCAGATATTAAGTTTCTAAATGGTTTTCGTTAACGATCACTTTGTTTTTATGTTAAAGTGGTGTATTATTTGGGGTTAGGATCCAGTAAAAAACAAAAGTATTTTTTAAATTGTCGACGTTTTGCAATTTTAATGTTGCATTCTCAGGACACATAGATTGTATATCATGCATGAAACCCATTTTATCAGTATTCAGCATTTCATCAAATGTTAAGTTTCTAAATGGTTTTCGTTAGCGATCTTCTTGTTGTTAGAGTGGTGTATTATTTGGAGTTAGGAAATATCTGCAGACCAACGGAGTAGGTAAAGACTGATATTACGGGTTTCATGTAGGATTTTAAATCTATGTGTCCTGAGGATGCAACAATAAGGTTGCGAAACGTCGACATTTTAAAAAGAGACTTTTGCTTTTTTACTGAATCCTAACCCCAAATCATACACCACTTTAACATAACAACAAGAAGATCATTAACGAAAACCAGCTAGAAACTTAATATCTCTGAAGTATCTGCAGACCAACGCCAGTAGCGGCTCGCCAGGGGACACCGGTGAAGCGGCGCTTCACATTTTCCAATTAATTTACTTAAAAATAAAAATATTTTTAAAATATTAAACATTTTATAATCTATATTTTTATTAGAAAAATTTTGCATGTTTTATATAAAGTCACATTAATTACTTAATTATACTATTATTTTCTATCAAAACTAGTACGTTATATACTCAAAAAATAATAATGACTTAAAAACGTAGCGCGCTGAACACCTTTTCATAAGAGCAACCAGGGAGGAATCACAATCAGCAGTAACAAATTCCGCATCAGCAGTGTTACCAGATCTACTGTTTTAACAGTAGATCTACTGTTTTTAGCTTCCACCTACTGTTCTACTGTTTTCACCTCAAAATCTCCTTTTCTTTTTTCTCTTTAGTACAACATACGAAAAAAAAACGCTAGCAACCCCAATTTTGCCATCTATGCACACCGAAAATATGAAAATATTCGCTCTGCTTTTTATTGTCGATTTAAATCCATGAAAAATATCGTTTAAAAATTATCGATGTATTAAACATAGAAGTTCTAAAACATCGATATAAAAATATGGCTATTTTCAGTTGATATATCGACGTTTCATAAAAATCTAAAAACGTGCATCCCTAGTCGCCGCTAAAGTGGCTTGTCGCCCCCTGATTTTGGTAATAAGCCGTTGGGAAATCCCCTAGATCAATGCTTTACTTTTTAGACCGGTATTCCCTTATACATAGACTACAACGCGTTCTAGTGCGTGTGTTTTAATATTTGTATTGCTGTTTATTTTCGCAATTTAGCTGAAGAAGAGTAGGTAATTAATTTAGGTTATCTTTTAAAGTAGAGTTAAAGTTAACTGTTTACTTGTTTCCTAGTTTTACCTACTCGTCAGATAAGACGAAAATCATTGTACAAACTAAACTCTAAGACAAGATCTAGTTCTGACAGCCACAAAAGTTTTTTTCTTGCGGAATTATTCTGGTTGGTCAAAGTATCGATTTTGACATAAATCTGGCAATCAGTAAATCAGATCAATTTCGTAAAAAAAATATTCTTATTTCGCGTCTGTCAAAAATAAGTTTAAGGGTATAGGTTATGACATGTTTCAGAAGTTTCTATTTTCTCGTTTTCCAGTATATTTTGTTTATTTTATAAAAAAAAAACGTGTTAAATAAAAACCTACTGTTCAGGCAGGCCAATCTATTGTTTTTTTATCCTGTCCTACTGTTGACTGAAAAATCCATCTAGCAACACTGCGCATCAGACCAATACCTACTAAACAACGATAGGTAATAGTAGTAGGAATAGATATGGGAGCGGCATGAAACTGCTGCTGCAGGCTGCAGGCGTGTGTTCGCTTGTTATAGAATTAATGTAAATTATGAAAGGGGAAGGGCTGTGTGCACGTAGAGGTAAATAAATTGTGAAAATCTTTTCTTTGTATTTCGTGCAAATCAATTTATTAAAAACGTGGCAAAGCGCTTTCGGCTT
Organism: Kuschelorhynchus macadamiae; assembly: GCA_030620095.1. Classification (NCBI taxonomy): domain Eukaryota; kingdom Metazoa; phylum Arthropoda; class Insecta; order Coleoptera; family Curculionidae; genus Kuschelorhynchus; species Kuschelorhynchus macadamiae. Next base: position 31,930 of record JAUTXW010002443.1, read on the forward strand.
TCGCCATCATCAGTGCCACCTGAAAGGAAGGAAATCACTTTCTTTAGTTTTCGATAAGTATTTTATGAAGAGAGTTACTAATGTATAAGTGAAATTGAATAAGGACAAAGAAACTATGTAAAAAAGAGTAATTATGAAGATAATTTGTATTAAGAAGCAATCTGTAATAATAATTCAATAAGTGATCTACTTACTTAGTCAAGTGTGCACAGGAAATAAATCCATATAGTACCACAAACAGTTAAAAACAGTAAACATTTAAATTGTAAGTTACATGTCAAATATATAACAAATCACATTTAAAACTTTTATAAAACAAGGGATCACACCCCTTTTAGCGACCTAAATTATCATTTCGTTCCAGTTAAGGCTGAAATGTGGTGGTCTCAAATAACAGAGTTTGAAGGTTAAACCTACAAGGAAAATTAGCCCTGTGATGTTGGCAACCTATCAATATATTTAAAATTTAAACCTGTAGGAAAAGAAGTATCAATGAAGAAGCAAATTTTAACCAAAATAATTAGAAAATTAATCAAATTGAATGTGGAAGGCCGTGGAAATATTTTATATTATTTGTATATATTTGTATATATTGTAAATAAATTGCAAGAGATTCAAATCTAGTAAGGAACTATTAGGGTAAAAATTTTTCTCAAGTATTTTAAGTTGGTCATATTGATGAAGCAGGGTTGGCTTCAGGGGAGTTGAAACCAAATTTTTATAGAATTATGACTTAAACAATTTTTAAATTTAATTTTGATTTAATAAAAGTATTATTGGATCGGAAAGTTATATAAGTTTGCTTAAATAAATATTAATAAAGAGAGGAAGAAGAATGGATCAATCAGACAGGGTAAATGACTTCAAGTCTGGGTTTATCATAGAGCGGTGGAATTGAGGGATGAAAGATCTATTGAGGGAGACTAGTTCGTTGGAAATTTCGATATCCTCTACAAAGTCCAACCTGTTGAAGTTTTTAGACGTTATGTTATGAAGTAGTTTAGAATTTGACCTTGGGCGAAAACTATGATTGGAAGATCTCAGGTGCTCTCCAAAGACTGAGGTAGTTCTTTTAAGATGTTCATTAACTCTTATGTGTAAGGGTCTACAAGTTCTGCCTATGTAAGTTTTTTCACAAGAACCACATGAAAGTTTGTAAACTCCACTTTTTGATAAAGAGTCTATTTTATCCTTTGTATTTACTAAAAGTGTGCCTAGATTGGATTTAATTTTATGAGAGATTTTTATGTGTGGGATATTATTTGAGAAAACTTTAGATACTTTATCATTTAAGCTGCTATTCAAATAAGGTAAAGCTATATATTTGTTAGAATTGTTTGCTATGGGGTAAATCTCTTTCTTTAGTTTTTTATGTTTGGTTTTGAGTATCAAGGAATCAATTAGGTTAGGATCATAATGATTGTTAACTGCTGTTTGTTTTAGTATTTTAACTTTTTGTTATAATTGTCGATAGAAAGAGGAATATTTAAAAGTCTGTTAACATAGCAATGGAAAGCTGCCATCTTATGCTGATTAGGATGATGAGACAAGTTAGATATTGTATGATCGATCTGAATGGGCTTTCTATAGACAGCAAAACTCAATCCTGAACCTACCACCTACCTGTTTGATGGTCTCCTTCGATGTTACTAACCTCTTTACCACGGTCCCTAGAGATGAAACAGTTAAACTGGTGAGTAGCCTTCTTGTAGCTAAAAATATTGATAACCAAAAAATTGTCAATATACTATCTCTTTTAAACTTCTGTCTTTCTCAAAATTTTTCCTCTTTCAATGGGAAAATTTACAAACAGCCTGATGGCTTAGCAATGGATAGTTGTTTGTCTCCTTTTTTGGCTGATTTATTTATGAACCACCTTGAGACAACATACATTATCACTGACAGCAATCCTGAAATTCTTCATCGGTTTAGATATGTGGATGATTGTCTTTGTTTTCTTGATTGTGACAGACCCGAGGCTGACAACCTTCTCTTGAAACTTAATAACATACATCCAAATATTAAGTTTACTATCGAATTTGAAGACAACAAAAAACTAAACTTTCTTGACTTAACAATTGAGAGGACGTTTTCAGGAATTATTTTGGTTAAAATTTGCTTCTTCATTGACACTTCTTTTCCTACAGGTTTAAATTTTAAATATATTGGTAGCTTGCCAACCTCACAGGGCTAATTTTCCTTGTAGGTTTACCACATTTCAGCCTTAACTGGAACGAAATGATAATTTAGGTCGCTAAACGGGGGGTGATCCCTTGTTTTATAAAAGTTTTAAATGTGATTTGTTATATATTTGACATGTAACTTACAATTTAAAAGTTTACTGTTTTTAACTGTTTGTGGTACTATATGGATTTATTTCCTGTGCACACTTGACTAAGTAAGTAGATCACTTATTGAATTATTATTACAGATTGCTTCTTAATACAAATTATCTTCATAATTACTCTTTTTTACATAGTTTCTTTGTCCTTATTCAATTTCACTTCTACATTAGTAACTCTCTTCATAAAATACTTATCGAAAACTAAAGAAAGTGATTTCCTTCCTTTCAGGTGGCACTGATGATGGCGAAAGCCGAAAGCGCTTTGCTACGTTTTTAACAAATTGATTTGCACGAAATACAAAGAAAAGATTTTCACAATTTAATGTAAATTAGTGCGTTCGGATCATCGGAGGCGGAAGCAGTTTTGAAATTAGAAATTAGCTTTAATATATAGGTAGATAACTGTTTTTTAAGACCAAAAAATATATTTAAAATATTATATATTCATATTATTTCCCCTAAGTATTAAAATACGCTCCAAAGCTATGGATAATTAACATCATAAAAAGGTTAAAAAATAGCCATTTTCAGCCTTAACTGGAACGAAATGATAATTTAGGTCGCTAAAAGGGGGATGATCCCTTGTTTTATAAAAGTTTTAAATGTGATTTGTTATATATTTGACATGTAACTTACAATTTAAATGTTTACTGTTTTTAACTGTTTGTGGTACTATATGGATTTATTTCCTGTGCACACTTGACTAAGTAAGTAGATCACTTATTGAATTATTATTACAGATTGCTTCTTAATACAAATTATCTTCATAATTACTCTTTTTTACATAGTTTCTTTGTCCTTATTCAATTTCACTTCTACATTAGTAACTCTCTTCATAAAATACTTATCGAAAACTAAAGAAAGTGATTTCCTTCCTTTCAGGTGGCACTGATGATGGCGAAAGCCGAAAGCGCTTTGCTACGTTTTTAATAAATTGATTTGCACGAAATACAAAGAAAAGATTTTCACAATTTAATGTAAATTAGTGCGTTCGGATCATCGGAGGCGGAAGCAGTTTTGAAATTAGAAATTAGCTTTAATATATAGGTAGATAACTGTTTTTTAAGACCAAAAAATATATTTAAAATATTATATATTCATATTATTTCCCCTAAGTATTAAAATACGCTCCAAAGCTATGGATAATTAACATCATAAAAAGGTTAAAAAATAGCCATTTTCAGCCTTAACTGGAACGAAATGATAATTTAGGTCGCTAAAAGGGGGATGATCCCTTGTTTTATAAAAGTTTTAAATGTGATTTGTTATATATTTGACATGTAACTTACAATTTAAATGTTTACTGTTTTTAACTGTTTGTGGTACTATATGGATTTATTTCCTGTACACACTTGACTAAGTAAGTAGATCACTTATTGAATTATTATTACAGATTGCTTCTTAATACAAATTATCTTCATAATTACTCTTTTTTACATAGTTTCTTTGTCCTTATTCAATTTCACTTCTACATTAGTAACTCTCTTCATAAAATACTTATCGAAAACTAAAGAAAGTGATTTCCTTCCTTTCAGGTGGCACTGATGATGGCGAAAGCCGAAAGCGCTTTGCTACGTTTTTAATAAATTGATTTGCACGAAATACAAAGAAAAGATTTTCACAATTTAATGTAAATTAGTGCGTTCGGATCATCGGAGGCGGAAGCAGCTTTGAAATTAGAAATTAGCTTTAATATATAGGTAGATAACTGTTTTTTAAGACCAAAAAATATATTTAAAATATTATATATTCATATTATTTCCCCTAAGTATTAAAATACGCTCCAAAGCTATGGATAATTAACATCATAAAAAGGTTAAAAAATAGCCATTTTCAGCCTTAACTGGAACGAAATGATAATTTAGGTCGCTAAAAGGGGGATGATCCCTTGTTTTATAAAAGTTTTAAATGTGATTTGTTATATATTTGACATGTAACTTACAATTTAAATGTTTACTGTTTTTAACTGTTTGTGGTACTATATGGATTTATTTCCTGTGCACACTTGACTAAGTAAGTAGATCACTTATTGAATTATTATTACAGATTGCTTCTTAATACAAATTATCTTCATAATTACTCTTTTTTACATAGTTTCTTTGTCCTTATTCAATTTCACTTCTACATTAGTAACTCTCTTCATAAAATACTTATCGAAAACTAAAGAAAGTGATTTCCTTCCTTTCAGGTGGCACTGATGATGGCGAAAGCCGAAAGCGCTTTGCTACGTTTTTAATAAATTGATTTGCACGAAATACAAAGAAAAGATTTTCACAATTTAATGTAAATTAGTGCGTTCGGATCATCGGAGGCGGAAGCAGTTTTGAAATTAGAAATTAGCTTTAATATATAGGTAGATAACTGTTTTTTAAGACCAAAAAATATATTTAAAATATTATATATTCATATTATTTCCCCTAAGTATTAAAATACGCTCCAAAGCTATGGATAATTAACATCATAAAAAGGTTAAAAAATAGCCATTTTCAGCCTTAACTGGAACGAAATGATAATTTAGGTCGCTAAAAGGGGGATGATCCCTTGTTTTATAAAAGTTTTAAATGTGATTTGTTATATATTTGACATGTAACTTACAATTTAAATGTTTACTGTTTTTAACTGTTTGTGGTACTATATGGATTTATTTCCTGTGCACACTTGACTAAGTAAGTAGATCACTTATTGAATTATTATTACAGATTGCTTCTTAATACAAATTATCTTCATAATTACTCTTTTTTACATAGTTTCTTTGTCCTTATTCAATTTCACTTCTACATTAGTAACTCTCTTCATAAAATACTTATCGAAAACTAAAGAAAGTGATTTCCTTCCTTTCAGGTGGCACTGATGATGGCGAAAGCCGAAAGCGCTTTGCTACGTTTTTAATAAATTGATTTGCACGAAATACAAAGAAAAGATTTTCACAATTTAATGTAAATTAGTGCGTTCGGATCATCGGAGGCGGAAGCAGTTTTGAAATTAGAAATTAGCTTTAATATATAGGTAGATAACTGTTTTTTAAGACCAAAAAATATATTTAAAATATTATATATTCATATTATTTCCCCTAAGTATTAAAATACGCTCCAAAGCTATGGATAATTAACATCATAAAAAGGTTAAAAAATAGCCATTTTCAGCCTTAACTGGAACGAAATGATAATTTAGGTCGCTAAAAGGGGGATGATCCCTTGTTTTATAAAAGTTTTAAATGTGATTTGTTATATATTTGACATGTAACTTACAATTTAAATGTTTACTGTTTTTAACTGTTTGTGGTACTATATGGATTTATTTCCTGTGCACACTTGACTAAGTAAGTAGATCACTTATTGAATTATTATTACAGATTGCTTCTTAATACAAATTATCTTCATAATTACTCTTTTTTACATAGTTTCTTTGTCCTTATTCAATTTCACTTCTACATTAGTAACTCTCTTCATAAAATACTTATCGAAAACTAAAGAAAGTGATTTCCTTCCTTTCAGGTGGCACTGATGATGGCGAAAGCCGAAAGCGCTTTGCTACGTTTTTAATAAATTGATTTGCACGAAATACAAAGAAAAGATTTTCACAATTTAATGTAAATTAGTGCGTTCGGATCATCGGAGGCGGAAGCAGTTTTGAAATTAGAAATTAGCTTTAATATATAGGTAGATAACTGTTTTTTAAGACCAAAAAATATATTTAAAATATTATATATTCATATTATTTCCCCTAAGTATTAAAATACGCTCCAAAGCTATGGATAATTAACATCATAAAAAGGTTAAAAAATAGCCATTTTCAGCCTTAACTGGAACGAAATGATAATTTAGGTCGCTAAAAGGGGGATGATCCCTTGTTTTATAAAAGTTTTAAATGTGATTTGTTATATATTTGACATGTAACTTACAATTTAAATGTTTACTGTTTTTAACTGTTTGTGGTACTATATGGATTTATTTCCTGTGCACACTTGACTAAGTAAGTAGATCACTTATTGAATTATTAATACAGATTGCTTCTTAATACAAATTATCTTCATAATTACTCTTTTTTACATAGTTTCTTTGTCCTTATTCAATTTCACTTCTACATTAGTAACTCTCTTCATAAAATACTTATCGAAAACTAAAGAAAGTGATTTCCTTCCTTTCAGGTGGCACTGATGATGGCGAAAGCCGAAAGCGCTTTGCTACGTTTTTAATAAATTGATTTGCACGAAAGACAAAGAAAAGATTTTCACAATTTAATGTAAATTAGTGCGTTCGGATCATCGGAGGCGGAAGCAGTTTTGAAATTAGAAATTAGCTTTAATATATAGGTAGATAACTGTTTTTTAAGGCCAAAAAATATATTTAAAATATTATATATTCATATTATTTCCCCTAAGTATTAAAATACGCTCCAAAGCTATGGATAATAAACATCATAAAAAGGTTAGAAAATAGCCATTTTGGCACCCCAAAAAATTTTAACCTGCGGTGCTATTTTTTCCTACGGCCTTGTGCACCTAGCTACGCTGAGCTTCACCCGTTCTTAAATTCAAGAACCGCCATTGCCAACGCAGTAAGTAAAGACTGATAATATCGGTTTCATGCAAACGAGGGAAGTTCCGGATAAAGAAATTTACCGATTTCTTCTAGATGTTATAATTACAAAATGACAATGACATAATCGAAACATAAATGGCAAACTTAGAATTTTAAGTACCATGGCAACTAGACTGGTCTAGCACTTAAACCTTTTTAGTGAATACGGCGGTAAATGTTTTAGCCACGAAGTAATTAAATATATATTGAAAAGATGTAGATGTAAAAATAATAAAATATGGTCCAAAAAGTACGAATGACAGTCACAAATATCCGATTTAAATCAAACCTCGAGGTTTTTTTTTCGAGATTTATGATAATTCTGACTAAGCTATAAATTCGAGAGTTTACCTCAAAGGGCTGAAATCACTCTAAATGTTTATACCCCAGCCCCGGTATTTGAACAGACATTATCATTATTCATTAACAAACGCGTAATGTATTCATGACGCCGTGACACAGGATAGGTACCCTTATAAAGTCATTTGCTATTCGAGATTCATAGCTGTTTGATATGAGTTGATGTATTGGCAAGATCGTTTCATAAACTACTCCCGAGTAAGTCATTATCCATCAGTCATGAACTGTTCTAAGCCAACTCTGGTCCTGAATAATGGATAAATTATGCAATCAGCCTATGCCCGTATGCTAATGCAGAAGTGTCTTTTGATTAATTGCATTTTAATTCCAGATTATCGGTCGGTCGTTTCTAGGTTGAGCAGGGTAGTTTCTATCATGTTATACATTGATAGGCAGGCACCTCGTTTCATATCGCATGCCTTCTATCCTCGTTATTACTACAATAAAACTTTTAAATAAATATATTATTTGTATTAACAAATGACATAGCGATTAGGGAAGACTTTCAAACAATATATAAACCAAAAAAAAACAGCTAGATTTCCTTTACCCCCAAATTTTATAGGAATAGGAAGGAAAAATTATTTTACCAGTTTCGACCCATACCACGCTTGATTTTGGGCATAATTTAAAATGAATTCAATAAGTAGTTATTACATTGACACACACCGCAATTTTTCTTCAAAATTTACAGTCAATCGAATAAGAAGATTTTTTAACATTAATTTTTTATAACATGTTATTTGGCCACCATTTTGTTATGCTATCTTCAATTCATAACACAACTTTACCAACTTATCTCTATATCACAATTAATGCTTGCACAATATTTGAAATTAATCTATTAAGTAGTTAGTGATTTTTTAAATATTTTATTAGGCCGCCGTTTTGTTTTGCTATCTTATATTCATACCAAAATGTTACCAGTTCATTCTGGTGTAGATAACATTTTTTTTTTTAATTTGAGGTAAATTGGATAATTGGTTTTTTTAGTAATAATTTTGTAACGTTTCAGTAGGCCGCCACCTTGTTCCGGCATATTGGATTTTTACCAAAATATTACCACGTCATCGCCATATGAAGCCTTAATTTTTGTCCAAAATTTAAAGTCAATTTGATGAGTAGTTTTAAGCTATGCCGCGAAGTGACAGACATAGCGACATGACAGGTGGACCGACGGAATTGATAAAATATATTTTTTGTCATCTAGGTACGCTATGGTTCTTGGATGTGTATATTTTCCACCTAATTCAAACCAGGAGTGTTATCAGACTTTCTGTAATACGTTTAATTCACTGAGAAATAGATTTAGCTGCCAAACATTTTTTATTTTCGGTAATTTTAACCTTTCTTCGGTGGACTGGATTTATGAGGACGATACCCTGGTTCCAGAATCTTTGCCATCCTTGGCTTCCGAAACTCTTATTCTGTCTATGAGTTTTCTTGAATTGCAACAATGGAATTCATTACGTAATCACATGGGCAGAATTTTAGATCTAATATTTGCTGATGACTTCGTTAGTGTTTTAATTTCACCTTCTGATTTTCAACTCGTAAATATTGACCCATATCATCCAGCGATTGAAGTGAAGTACAAAATTAAATATGTTCGTCCGATTAAAAATTACAATCAAGTGAGTGTTTCATCAAGCAAATTTCTCCAACTGAAATCATTTTTATAAGCAGTATGACTGGTCTTTCTTATCGACTGAATCGGACATGGACAAAATGGATGAGTGTTTTTATGAAGTTTTATTCCAGGGTATTAATAGATATGTCGAAGATCGTTGTTGATAGTAAATATCCAAAATAGTTTGACCCTCCTTTAAGAAAGCTTATTGGGCAAAAGAATCGCCTTTACAAAAAGTATAAAAGGACTGAACAACATGTCGATTATTTAGCATACTCTGACATACGACGTGAGGTGACTGACTCCAATTTACCCAATGTCATGAGTTATAAAGGTGATGAAATTATTGGTTCAAATAACATCGCAAATGCTTTTGCTACTCACTTTCAGTCCTGCTATTCTCCCACCACCCCAATTTGGATTTTAGTAAGATTGGCCCCATAAGTTGTTCGAGAAACAACGTATTGTTTTACCGAGGCAGCAATCTGTAATAAAATAAAGGGTCTTGATCTCTCCAAGAAGGCTGGTCCAAATGGAATCCCCACTATTTTATTGGTAAGATGTTGTCAGTCATTGTCTCAGCCTCAGCTCTTTAAATCTGGTGATAAAGGCGATATAAAGAATTATAGACGTATTTCTTTACTCCCACACATACCAAAGCTATTCGAGGCAATTATCACCGATGATATCTTTGAATCATTAAAACTACATTACGAGTATGCAACATGGTTTCTATCGGGGTCGCTCAACGACTACAAATCTTGCAATATTTCAGAATTTCTTAATGACATGGATTAAGGCTGGGCAATAGATTGATGTCATTTACACTGACATATCTAAGGCTTTTGACAGTGTTTGCCATCAGCTTCTGTTATGGAAATTGCAGCAAATTGGTTTTTGTGGAAACTATCTGGTAGTCAACAGGTCAACTTGTCTGGCTCAGCTTCCAGAGAGGTTGTTGTAACATCGGGTGTTCCGCAGGGTTCTCATATTTGACCGATTTTATTTTTACTCTTTATAAACGATATAGTGTCTTGTTTCAAAATGTCTAAATGTCTATTATATGCAGATTACTTAAAAATCTTTTCAGCGGTTTCCTCTGACTCTAATCCACTGCAGTCTGACGTGAACAAGGACATCACAAAACCATTCCGCTTAACTGCAGAGTGCTGAGCTTAAAAATGTCATACTCCAGGAAGTGACGGTTGTAGTTGCATACTAGCCGGTCAACAAATGCGCTAAGCCCATAATTTGTACGGTGGTATCTGCTATCTTTCTAAAAATAGTTGAGATTGTCTAGTTCTCCTAATAGGAACCAAAAATGAGACCGACTCCAGCAATATTTCACAGTCAATCCCTCCATTTGTGTAGAAAAATAAGAAGGGCCTTCTTACTTCGAAACTCTAGGGTTTGCAGGCCACAAAGAAGAGCTCTTGTATTATATGTCAGACCTTGATACGGAAAATTAAATTTGTATAAGAGGTATTTTGCAAATCTATTTTGTACTTTTTCGATTCTGTCAATGTGACACTGATATGAAGGACTCCATATTGCAGAACACGCTCCTAACCAATGAGTTATAAAGACACCCAATTGCTTTGGTATCAGTCACATGCTTTGTATGTCGTTTTATAAAGCCTAGCAATCTAAATCCCTTAAGTACAATGCTATCAATATGCAGACTAAAAGTTAAATTTTCATCAAAAATAACACCCAGATCGGTGAAAGAGGTAACAACTTCAAGATGTACGTCATCTATGAGGTAGGTGAAGTGCATGGGATTAATACGTTTACGGAAATGAAGCACTTTACATTTAGAAATGTTAGGATGCAGATAATTAGTGACGAGCCTTTCAATGTCAGACTGCAGTGGATTAGAGCCAGAGGAAACCGGTGAAGAGAATATTAAGTTTACTGCATATAATACACATTTAGACATTTTAAAACAAGACACTATATTGTTTATAAAGAATAAAAATAAAATTGGTCCAATATGTGAACCCTGCTGAACACCCGACGTTACAACAACCTCCCTGGAAGCTGAGCCAGACAAGTTGACCGGCGGACGACAATTAAACAAATATGATCTGATCCACTCCGGATAGTTTCAACAAAAACCAGTTTGCTGCAATTTCCATAATAGAAGCTGATGGCAAGCACTGTCGAAAGCCTTAGATATGTCAGTGTAAACGACATCAATCTGTTGACCAGCCTCAATCGATGTTATTAAGTAATTCTGAAACATTGCAAGATTTGTAGTCGATGAGCGACCCCGACAGAAACCATGTTGCATACTTGTAATGTAGTGTTTTAATGATTCATCGGTGATAATTGCCTCAAATAGCTTTGGCATGTGTGAAAGTAAAGAAATACCTCTATTATTCTTTATATCGCCTTTATCACCAGTTTTAAAGATTGGCAAGAGAGTAGAAAACTTCCCAGTTTCAGGAAAGGAACCTAGGTTGAAGGATCTCTGAAAGATTATACACAGAGGCTGAGACAATGACTGACAACATTTTACCAATAGAATAGTGGGGATTCCATCTGAACCAGCCTTGTTGGAGACATCAAGGCCCTTTATTTTAATACAGATTTCTGCCTCGGTAAAACAATATATTCATAGTAATTTTCCCGAACAACTTAGGGCACCAATCTTGCTAAAATCCAAATTGGGGTGGTGAAAATAGCAGGACTGAAAGTGAGTAGCAAAAGTATTTGCGATGTTATTTGAACCAATAATTTCCTCACCGTCATAACTTATGACATTGGGCAAATTGGAGTCCCTTCTTAAGTTACGTACAAATGTCCAAAAATATTTTTCAGTTTTTGTCACATATGTAAGGTAACACATATCAGTTCGAAGTTTAACCTCACGTCGTATGTCAGAATATGCTAAATAATTGACATGTTGTTCAGTCCTATTATATTTTTTGAAAAGACGATTCTTTTTTGTTTTACTAGTTCATCTCTATACTACAATTAGTTATGGCACACAATTTCAAATCAGTCCATTAAGTAGTTTTTCAGGCTGAATTTCTAAATATTTTATGAACGCGCCATTTTGTTTCTCCAACTTGTATTCCTACCAAAATTTTACCAGTTGATTCCTACATAATACTTGATTTTTGTAAAAAATTAGTTGTAAATTGAATAATTAGTTTTTTTAGTAATAATTTCTTTTACGTTTCGCTAGGTCGCTATCTTATTCCGGCATATTGGCATTACTTTAACCAAAATTTTACCAGGTCATCTTCATATGAGCCTTAATATTTGACTAAAACTTGAAGTCAATCTGATGAGTAGTTTTTAAGCTATGCCGCGAAATGGCAGACAGACAAACGAACCAACAGACGGACCGACTGACTTGACAAAACATATTTTTGGTATTTAGGGACGCCAGAACGGAAATATATGTAAAACCTGAGAGGGTGATTTTTTCAAATTACAAAAATTTTATTTAGCCACCATTTTGTTCCGCTATCTTGAAGTAGTGCCACACTTTCAATAGTCCATCTCTATACTACAATTAGTTATGGCACACGATTTCAATCAGTTCAATAAATAATTTTTTCAGGCTGAATTTTTAAATATTTTTTTTAAGCCGCCATTTTGTTCCGCCATCTTGGATTCGTACCAAAATTTTACCAGTTGATTCCAAGATAATACTTGCTTTTGTGCAAAATTTGAGATAAATTGGATAAGCACTTTCTTAGTAATGATTTTTTTAACTTTTCACTAGGCCGCCATTTTGTTTTACCATATTGGATTTTTACCGAAATGTTACCAGGTGATCCCCATATGACCCCTAATTTTTGACCAAAATTTGAAGTGAATCGGGCAAGTAGTTTTTTAGCTATGCCGCGAACAGACAGACCGATAGACAGACAGACAGACAGACAGACGACGGGATCAAGAAAACATGTTTTTCGTCATCTAGGGACCCTCAAACGTAAAGATCTGAAAAAATCTCGGAAAAACTAATTTTAAGCTGAATACGATTATCCAAAAAAAAACTTACACAATCCTATTTAAAATAAAAATTTAGGGTCCATTTCCGGTAAAACCGGAAGTCACTTTGATTTGTTTTTTCATAGAAAATTTGCCTCTTATATAGTTATAAAAACGTCTCAGATTTGAAATTCATATTTTTAAAACTAAAAAAATGGCAGCCTCTACCCTGTCTGCTGTATCACCTGGTATATAAAAATCATTGAGGTAATCGTCAAATCGGTTTTTGAATGGAGCTCTTAATATAACTTTGTATTTTACTAATTATGTTTCATGTTTCCTTTCGTTATTATTTTATAAACCCAACATTAACATATGAAAAGGCCACGGAAATCCTTATGTTAAAAAATGCAATCAATTCATCTGGCCATCTTCAAGAAGAATTGGTTGAAAATTCTGCCCAGTCGTGTTTAGTGGCTGTTGCTCTCGCAACCTGTTATTAGTGCAAGTAAATTGGCTTTCCGTGATCAACTACATGGGTTTCCAAGGAATTCGCAAACCGGCTGGCTTAACTTACAACATGCAAAA
>JAUTXW010002444.1:0-45488 GCA_030620095.1 Kuschelorhynchus macadamiae
AACAGACCTCCCTGCATATAAGCCTGCCTAGACAGTGTTGCCAACACAATTTTTTAAAATACCTGGATTTACCGGAATCGTGAATTCAAATTATAAGAAGCAAATAAAAACCTAATCTAAACACTTTACTCAAACTTGTTTCTTCCAAAATGTTTAACTTTTATCCCTTCTTTACAATACCTGTGCACTTCGCTTTCTATTATGTCGAATCGAAAAAGACCTCTCTGTATATAAGCCTGCCTAAGTTTAAGTCTAATGAAGATATAGGCAAGTAATCATTATGACAGAAAGATGTGACACCGTCGAAAATAATTTTTATTGTAAACTGTTTTGCATTTGTAAATAATATATATTTTTTGCTTTTATCTTGCTGGCAAACGATACTCATGTGAAAATGTATATTCGGAATTCATTGATTTAGCCACTTTGCATATACTTGCTTAGCCATCAACTCCTTTGGGTTTGACGCCGAAAACTACTAAAGCCTCAATATGTTACATGTAGTCTGAAAAACTACGCTTGCAGTTTAGAGCCATTAAAAACTTCTGCGGGGCGCTTATTTAACTTTTCTAAACTTTTTTCCGAGATTTGTTTTCTCTAACGTTTTTACATGAGATCTCGTGTTTTTGAACGTTATCGCATGTTGTAACGTAACCATACAAAATCTCATATTTTTTGAACTTCTTAAATTAATTACACTAAATTGTTTTTCTTTAAATTTTAAAACTTGTGTTAAAAATTGACATAACGTAATTTTTGGTTATAACAGTCAGGAGCCACGTAAAAATAATAATAAATTTGCATAGTGGTAGACTAATAGTTGGTAGTACTATTTGATCAGGGATATTATCTATTTTGTTGTATGTCGCAACGCAGAAAATAAAATAGATAAATGAAATAATTAAATACGTTTAGTAATAATTAAAATTTACACATAATTTGCTGCTTATAAGTCTCAATTCTGTTCAGTGAGGGATCATGATTTTCGGGGCTCTAAGCTAATTGAATGTTTAAAAAAGAACTTAATTTTTGCATTGACATAGTTACTAGACTAAATGAAAAAATAAAACGCTGAATATTTTTAAATCTATTACAAAATTAGCAAACGTTTTTGAATACAAAAAAAAAATAAAAATTAAAAAACTCTATCTGCATTGAAAATGTGAAGTTAATTTAAGGTCAGTCATTTTTTCTTCTTATTCTTTAAACTGGACTAAAATCAGAAGCCCTTTCGGGAGCAAGTCTATATAGTTAGAAGACCATATCGATCAACGATCTTTTGAAACTTTTGACAAAAATATTTGGTTCGCAAATTAAGTTAATTATGTTTTTAACTAAGATTCACCTATGTAATAACTAGCTTCGTATCTATATTATAAATAAAATACTATACTACCTTAAAGTAACTTAAATCCTTATTAAACTTACGGTACTGTACAAAATAAGTATTCCGAGTAGAATAATTTCTAAAATGGTCCACATACCAGTTGCTATAGCCTGAAAGAACAAAAAAATATATACATGTCTAATAATGTTCAGCTCAAAATCGTAAAAATCATATTTTTGTTAAAAATAAACATATACCTCTGAAGTTTCTTCGTAATGGATTCTATCTCATAACACAGTATATAAATATAGTTAGTTATTTGGTAGTAACTTTATATACATTATACATATATTTATCACTTTCCTTGATAAAGAGAAAATTTAATTATGAGGAACGTTCTGATAAAGGCCTTTACCTATTTTTGCACCCAAGTATCCAAAACTAACCTTATGATAAAACTCCCGTTTTGTTTGAATTTGTAAAATATCTACAAAGTTATTGTCAAATAATTATATGATAACTGTGTTATCTGTGTGTGGCGGAATATGTAATGAGGGATGTTGCGGCTAAATACCAATTTATCGATTTTATAAAATTTATTTTTCTTCATATTTATTTTGAAATATTTCGTATCGGTTTTATATTGTATTTGGCGAGCCGAAATTCACCGTTCTTTTGTATAGTCTTGTTACACATGCGCAAATAAGAATTTTAGGCAATGCATATGTTTAATTCACATTTTTCATATTTAACAATGTTTTAGATCGAAACAAATAAAAATTTTTCATCTCCATACATTTTTTTTGTCCAGATAAAACATATATACATTCAAACATTCATTTACTTTCCATAACTACTCAAACAAAAACCACTGCTTCGGTACTTCAGTATACCATTCTTTAAATTGTGTTTTTATTTGTTGTTAATTTATGTTTATATTAATATTTTTATTACTTTTTATTTTTTACAGTTTATTTGCATAAACTGTAAAAAAATCAATGATGACATTTATTCTTTTCCTTCATAAAAAAATATTTTGCCATATAGTGTTGACAAAAATTTTATCAGTTCATCCCGTTTTTCACTTGATTTTTGAACAAAATATCAACTTAATTGGATAAGTAGTGTTTTTGATACTGATACTTTCAACATTTTATTAGGCCCACATTTGTTTCATCAAAATTTAATATTTTTTTTACATTTTATTACACCGCGAATTTGTTTGAAAATGTTACCATGCCATCCCATTAATTTTTGACCAAAATTTGAAGTCAATCGGATAAATAGTTTTTAGCTATGCTGCAGACATACAGACAGATCCACGGAATTGAGTTAAGAAACTATGTTGTTCGGCATCTAGAGACCCTGAAACGTAAAGATCTGAAAAAATCTCAAATGATGACTTTTTCACGATTACAATACAGATATATACTCTCACTACAAAGTTAATACGCGCATCTGTTGCAAGTGTGGGAGGGTATCAGTACAGCAGCTTTTAATGTTGTAAGCGCGAACATGAACATCCAAAATAGAAGAATATTTCTTTTGCTCATCCATCGATTTTTATACATACAAATTCTAGGTATTTACATTTACAATTTTTTAACAACTTCTGCATTTATACTTTTTTTCTAAATGCATGTCACAAATGATTAACAAATACGAATTGGTTAGTACAGGCCTAAGACCTTGTATCTAAAAATTATTGTTTGTTCTTATTTCCACTGATAAAAATTATGAAATTATGAAATCCGCGGCATTCTGGTATAGTTTTTATAAAAAATTTTTTTCCAGGAATTGTCATATATATATATATATATATATATATATATATATATATAATATGTTGTTGCTTCAGTTTCCTTCTTATAAACAATAAACAAAACTACAATTAGCTTTGTACAAAATAATGTTAACTTTTTTGATACACGTCACGGCACGGTGATATTAATGTCGTTAGATACTGCGCCGCAGCCAGGACGGCTAAGTCTGCCTACAGTCAAAACAGACCTGTACAATGCAGAGCATGATTTCCTCTGAAGTGATCTGGGCTTTGTTTATAGCTATTTCTGTACTGGCCAGACAAGTCGAAAAGAATCGTGTTTGTTCTAGTATTAAGTCGATTTAAATATAATAGACTCATATTTTAGTTTCAATTGCCTCTTAAGCATTAAATACATTAAAAAACATAGAAAAAGACCCCAAGTTTCGGTCTCAGTAAATTATAATTTTTGACATGGCACGTGTTTTGCCCTTTCGAGCATCACCAGACAAGATAGAGATGTTCCTTGTGCATTGTGGGGGCAGCTTAAAATAACATGTTGAATCTTCTACAATCTCCTACTTCCCCGCATGTACATAAATTGTGATCACTGAAACCCATCTTTCTCATATACAGGACAAATGGTATGTGAGCTCCCGATTCTACAAATTGTTTTAATAAAGTTTGTTTTATTGTGATTTAGTTTTTTTTTTGATGACCTTTGGATTTATAACCCTATAGAGCTCGCTTTTAGCAGTGGTATGTATAGAAGTGATTTTGACAATCTGAAAATAGCTTTCCTCTAATTAAACAAAACAGATCCGTTACCGGAATTTTATGAAGCCTTTTCTTTGTAAAATTATAAACTACTGACTTTTCTGAAGGTAAAGTCAGATCAATATCTTCTAACCATTTTGTTACCTTTTTAAAAAATTGTTAAGAGTAGAGTGGTTCTTTTGTCTGTGTGTAAAGAACTATATAATCTGCAAACTGAAGAATTTTCGTGGTTGGATTACAAATGCATTTCTATATAAATATATATATATATATATATATATATATATATATATATATATATATATATATATATATATATATATATATATATATATATATATATATATATATATATATATATATATATATATATATATATATATATATATATATATATATATATATATATATATATATATATATATATTAGAAAAAGAAATTTTCTGGGATGACCGCTAAAGCACATTGAAATTTGTACCATAGCGGTCGTCTCAGAAAATTCCTTTTTCTACTATATAATAGTTAAGTTCCTGCCGCGTTAATATATTACTACATATATATATATATATATATATATATATATATATATATATATATATATATATATATATATATATATATATATATATATCTTTTATGTAGATTTTTCTACAATCGTAAAAGGAAAATATATTCTTTATAATTTAAATGTAATAAAAATGTAAGAGGCTAAAGACATCGGGTGATATGAATTTGAGTCGTTCGCTTGCTTGTTTTCCTGGTTTCACTATAGGAATGACCATATATTCTTTCCAATCCTCTGGAATAGTGGTTTTACTCTCAAAAATGTTGTATATAATTAACAAATGTATTTTAATGGGATCAGGAATGTGTGATATTTGATAGCTTCTTTACTTGGAACTGTGGAGTTATTTTGCCTTGAAGCTCTTTTTAATTCTATATCCTTTCTTCGTTACAGTCAATTAAATTTAAATTTGATTGTCTTCTTTTTCAAACCTGCTAACCTGATTCCAAAATTGTTTTATAGGCGTGTTTTTATTCAAGGATGTACGAAAATTGTGCCAGGACTGTTTTTTTGTTTGTTTTATATTTTTTAGCGCGTGTGTTTTTTATGATTTAATACAATTTGTTCGTTTGGATTGTTTTTATAAATGCAAAACAATTCTTTACGAGTTTTAATAATGCTGTCACAATTTTCATTCCACGAAGATTTAAATTTGTTAGATTCCACACTAATTTCACAACATTTTGAAACTGAGCTTTCTACAGCTCTATTCAATGCCGTTATAAACAGTTTGTAATTATTTAATATGAATGTCGGCAAGTTATTAATAGACTTTACATAAAATAAATCCCATTTAGCTTTTTTGGTGTTCCATTTTGTTGGGTTAATAGAGGGCACTATTTGAATTGACACTGCACACTCTGCTATTATAGGAATGTGGTCGGAACAGTCTGAATCATTTCTCATGTAGCAATCTACTGCATATTTAAAGCCTTGGGATACCAAGGTTAAATAGATATAGCTATTATTACTTCCTATTTACCTAAATACGTTAAAGAACCGTCATTTAAAAAACTGGTGGCCTAAGGCCTCAAAAAAGAATTATCTAATCCGTTATTAGTATTACAGCCCCATGCTATATGAGTGTTAAAATCACTTCTTACCAAAAAAATGACTATTTAGAGTTCCGAAACATCTGTTTTATTAACAGTTATTAGCAGAAATATTAGTTTGTTGTTTTACTTATAGGGAAATAAAAGAAAATTCATATCCATCATACAACCTTACATTTATACCTATGTACAAGTTTTTTTTTATATTTCGTGTCTTAACTGGATGCTTTATAATAGAAGCTCCAAAAAGAACCTTCAAACTTATTTTAGAAATGTCGCAAAAAAATAAATGCGCCTCGCAAAAGTGCAGAAAATTATAACACTTATGTTTTTTTTTAACGGAACACCCTGTATATGATTATCTCAAATGAAAGATATTTTGTTTCTGAATTTAAAAATATATACGTTTTCGATATTTGGATGAGCCGTTTTTGAGATTAAAGTATTGTTGCATTAATCGTTGATTATATCAAAGCGGCCTGGAAAACAGACATCTGACTTTAATATTGTTCTTTGTGACATTTCAATATAGGTGAACTTATTCTATTATTATTATTAAAATAGCAATTTAGACGGTTTTTATGATATGGGATAAACCGAAGAACAGGAAGATCAAATAATTCGACTCTTTTCTTTCAATAATTATAATAGGTATATCAAAAGTTCAAAATAAATATCATCAGCTACACCTAGACAACCGATACCATCAGCCATCACCATCAGATACACTGTGAATCAATTTGATGAAACCAAAAGTCTCAAGCGCAAAAAGAGGACCAAGTCCAGAAATGAACACGAAGATTTGAATATCAATCACAATATAACAACCCCTGCTATATTCTCATTTTAGAAAATCCAGAATCCTGACGCTGTGTTATATTTTATTTTATATATTTTATATACAATTTTTACCACTTTGAAATATTATAATTTTCACCCATATAAGTTTATTCCAGAATAGAATTTAAGTGAAGAAAATATGAGGCAAATCTCGCGTTATTGCGAAGAAATGGTAAGGCTTACCAGAGAAGATGCTGTTTTTGTAAATAAGATAATTCTTACGGATTAAGCTTCTTTTACCACATCGGTAATGTTCGGTATATCCCATATTATAAAAATCCATCTCATTTGCTCTTTTAATTAGTAATAACAATATGAGTTCACCTATATTGCAATGTCTTGATATAATGAATAGTTAATGCAGTAATACTTTAAACTCAAATATTTCGAAAACGGCTCATCCAAATATCAACAACGTATTTACTTTTGAAGTCAGAAAGTGAAAATATCTTTCATTTGAGGTAATAATATAGAGCGTGTTCCATTAAAAAAAACATAATTTTCTGCACTTTGCAACGCTCATAAAAACCTTGTGTATAATACGCTTGATGGAGAGATAAGATTGTTTTGTTTGGCCATCTTGAATTAGTATTACAATTTTACTAGTTGACCCTTATACCCCAATTAGTTATGACACACAATTTGAAATCAATCCATTAAGTAGTTTTTTAGGCTAAATTTTAAAATATTTTATTAAGTCGTCATTTTGTTCCGCTACTTTTATTCATATCAAAATTTTACTTGTTGATTCCAACATACTGCTTTGACGTTTATGTAAAATTTGAGATAAATTGGATAAGTAGCTTTTAAATAATATTTTTTTTACATTTCGTTAGACCGCTATTTTGTTTCACCATATTGGATTTTTAGCAAAATATTACCAGGTCATCCCTGTATTACCCTTCATTTTTGATCAAAATTAGAAGTCAATCGGGGAAGTATCTTTAAGCTATCCCGCGAACTGATAAACAGACGGATCGATGGAATTGATAGAGCATATTTTTTGGCATTTAGGGACGCCAAAACGTGAAGATATGTAAAACCTGAAAGGGTGATTTTTTTCACGATTACAAACATTTTATTTGGCGGCCATTTTGTTCGGCCATCTTGAATTAGTACCAGGATTTTACTAGTCGATCAATATAAGAACTCATAGCACATAATTTGGAATCAATCCATTAAACAGTTTTTTTAGGCTGATTTTTAAATTTTTTTATTAAGCCGTCATTTTGTTCTGCTCTCTTGGATTGATACCAAAATGTTACCAGTTGATTACAACATAAAACTTGATGTTTGTGCAAAATTTGAGAAAAATTGAATAGGTAATGTTTTAATATCAATATTTTAATTTCACTAGGCCGCCATTTTGTTTCTCTATATGGGATTTTTACCAAAATGTTACTAGGTCATCCCTATATGACTCCTTAATTTTTTACCAAAATTTGAAGTCAATCGGGTAAGAACTTTTATAGCTATGCTGCGTAGAGACAGACAGACCGACGGAATTCAGAAAATTGATGAAAAACATCAGCATCTAGGGACCCTGAAATGTGAAGACCTTAAAAAATCTTGGTGGGTCATTTTTTCACGATTAAAATACTTCCCTTTTACGAGGGAAGTAATATTGTAAATAGGTATGCCTATTTATTTGGATATAAAGTATTATTAGAGTTATAAAATGTATTTTTTATTAACTTTAAAATATATGACTCCTATACGTCAAAAGATTTTTTCTGCTTAAGCAAATTTACAAAGTAGTTAACCGCCTCGATACCAACATTTTCGTTATACTCGACACATTTTTATTTACATTTTCATACGTCTGATTAATATTTGAGGTATAGGGGTTATCATTTAAAATATTTCCTGTTGGGATAAAAGTAGAAAGTTAGGATAAAATCCGTTTATGGTTTTTATTTGTAGGATTTGGAGAATGTGGTCTTGGGCGTTTATGTTAAGTTATTGTTTGGGTAAAGTTTAATGATTTTGGTTACATTATACTTTTCCAATTAAATAGTTATTATAGATGACCCCGTTAAGAACATTTACGTTTACATCAGTCCCAAATATGGCATTAGCATATGAATTTTTGGGTATATTTTTATTGGCTTCTGTATAAGAAATATTTTGGTTTGAAACGTATTTTCAAATTTGTTTTTGTCTTTTAAATTCTAGACATTGTTTTGTTTCATATTAGTTTTATGAGACGAACTGTTATAAGAGAAACACTTTACACTTACTTCCAAGAAACATTCATTGGTATCATGTTCTCTTTACATTTTATACATGTTTTTTAATTTTACACTGATTGGCGAAATGACCGTATCTCCAACAACTGTAGCATAAAACCACTTTCTGTAATTATGTATCTTAACCTGATATCTAACATGACCAATACTATTAAAAGTAACAATTATTGTTTTAGTAGGAACAGCTTTCTTTTTCATTTCTGTCCCGTTTGTATTTTATGAGTAATTCTATGCATTCTGTGTAAATTACATTTAAATGCTTTATTTTATTTTCAAGCTATTCACTAGAATAGTCTTCGTCAGTATCATATATAACACTTTTTCTGCTAATTATAAATTTTGTAATGTAAGCTTCTAAAATGGCTGACAAATAGTTTTTCAACGTAATTTGAATTCTATTACGTCCTACAGAATCATTTTAACCTTAAATGCCTTAAAGGTTGCCTTTATTTTTTGTACGTTTTTAAAAATACCTGTATAAATGATCATAAATGACCGGGCCGTAAATATCATAAGTGACCAATTTAAAAATGACAGGTCACACTCTATTTTAATCACAATTATTTTTTTCAAAAACTAATTTTACCTTTGAAATTTTTCTACGATGTCAAAATCAAAAGGCAAATTTTTGTTCTCATTCTAAAATAAATATCTACAAAGCAAGAATTTAAATTATTTTCCATGTTTCACCCTTCTTTATTTGACTGTCTTCGAGATAAATTAGAGTACTTAACCTAATTTATCTAAAAAAAAACTTGTTGATTGATAAACTTAGAAGTTTGCATTTTAATTTCTTTTAATGGCTTTATATTTTGTTTATATTTTTAATGCATTAACTTTTTTTTCTTAATTTTGCTGGAAGCCAACAATATTATATAAAAATTATGATGGCTGTTCCTTAAGTGAAATATCTCGGAGTGAAAATACTTCTTCATTCTTATATTTTGGTGAGGGGACATGTGGGGCTCTACCATGAAACGTTACCTCTCATTTATTAATATCTGTGGCTTGAATAAAAATCTTAACTCTGTTCAGCAATACCTCCAATCCTGCAAGCATCATATTTTTTTCCTAACGGGAACCAAAATGAGCCCTTAAAATGCAACTAATCACCTTTACTTCCTGGATATGATTTTTTCCATCATTTCATCTGAACGGTAGCATTTGCGCCTACGTTCGTAGTAATCTTCCAAAGGGAAGACTTCCAATTTTGGAACTGAATAAATCCATTTACGTGTGGCTGAATTAGCAGTTAAAGCTTCTTTAATATCTTCTGAAATCCTTATCCTTGGAGACTTTAAGGTTCATAATAAAGAGTGGTTAAAACCGAACCCCAAGGTAGAACAGAGAGGGTTTTTAATCAGCCAATTTCTACGTCATCAAAGAACATACCATTTTCGCCGCAAGTCAAAACCCATCTTTCTCACCACCCACCAGACCCTTACCTATATTCATTTTCGCCCCCTGGGTCCCCTGAGCGCGGTCTAATTACGGCTTGTTGTCTCATACAACTGAAGAGTTGTAAAATCTATGTCACCTTGTACTATTTGGCACTACAGCTCCTCAGATTGGGATGAGTTGCAGGATTTCTACTCTCCCTTCCTTGAATCATGTTTAATTCTTTTCTAGCAATCCTTCCTAAATTTTAACCTGCCAACAATAAACTTTCGGATTTCAATTCTTCGAAAATGAAGACAGACTAGTATAGAAAATCCGTATAACAATTGCCCAAGATTCCTACTCCAGAAAACCGACAGGCTAAACGAGAGCAAGAAATTCTTACAATCGCATAATTTTCACATAAAAAATGCCTTCACAGGTAACGTAAGTCTTGAAGTTCTTTCACCAACCTTGGCGTTCTTTTGATGAAATCTAAATTTTTAATCTGCATATTTAAGTAACATGTACTTTAGAGTTCTAGATTACTGGGCTTTATAAGTAATTGGATGTCTCTATAAATTATTGATTCGGAGAGTTTTAGAATGTTGTTCTACAATATGGAGTCCATAATATCAGTGTCATATTGACAGAATTGAAAAAATAAAATAGATTGGCAAAATAAATTTATTTTCCATTTTTCAAAGTCTATAGTATAATATCAGAGCTCTCGTTTGCAGCCTGCAATTACGTGAGTTTTCGAAGAAAGAAGGCACTTTTTATTTTTCTATAGAGTTTAGAAAATGGAGGGATTGAATATGAAAGATTGCTGAAGTCTCATTTTGACTCCCTATTAGAGACATATGATCTGTTCTTATTCATGTACTTATATGTAGTTTTGTAATTATTCATATATTATGTCTCATCTGGAACTGAAAATCTTTATTATTATTATCATTGTTTTACTATTTACCTGCAATATAGCTTTTCCCTATGGCTATTTGACTTGTAAGCTGAACTTACTTTTACTTTTTTTGCGAATTCGTACTATTTGGCATGTTTAGCATTCTGCAGCGAACGTCTCATAAGGGCTATTTGTCCGATGCCGCATCGCTACGTTCTTATGTTATTGTTAAAATGAAACTACCATGGATTTTATTCTGAGTAATTATCATCCAATATGCCTTCCTTAGCTATTCCTTCCAGGGAGACACAGCAGATTGATTCACATGACCTAACCTTGACCGTCCAACTGCAAAGATCAAGGTCTTCCCGCTTTCTTGGTTAATATGGTTAAACATTTTGCATGAAAAGCTGTGGCTTAAAAACTTTGATAAGTGATAACTCCCTGTGGTGTAGAAATATTCATGAATATAGACATAATAGTCTTTTAAACAATGAGTGCGGTTTTTCAAAAAAACAGAGGATGCAAAGTTTTCGTTTTTAAATTCAACTGAAATCAAACCATTTTCGGTCGGACTCTATTAAACTCCCTGGATGCACATGGGTAATATTTGAAATGTCTATATAAATAACTTTTACTTTTCTTTAGAAATTTTCGTTTTTTACATACTTTTACATACTTAAAATATTTAGATATTTATGAAGTGATTTAATAAGGTGTTTTTTTTTTCAAATGTATGTTTATTTAGACATTAAAACCCAAAGCAATAACAGACAACATGGAGTGGGTTTACAGGGTATTTTCAAGGAAAACAAGATTTAAGGTGGTGTTTTTTATATAGAAGAAGTAAAGTTAAAATTAAAAACAAAAGCATTTATGAGCTAAGTAGTTCTCAATGACAAGTGCCTTATAGATATTCCGAAGACAATTTTTAAGTATTTAAATGTCGACTTTCGTTCCTAGGGTAGCGATAAATCCATAAGATTTTATCAACGCTATTATAAAACTACCTTTAAGCAGGCCAAAATCTAAAGTGATTTAATCAGGTGTCTCAGACAATTTCATTGTCATCCGGATATATTTAATTCAGCTTATTTATCCAAATATTTCAAAATGAACTATATTTGATTAAAGTTACCTTTGTTTTTCGTTGCTTAAAAACGACAAGAGCTAGTAAAGTTACAAATCCCATGCTAACTAATTGTATGATGATAATGCAAACTTTCAAAAATTGATCTTCGTGCACCAAACATATTCCATTGTTACCACAGTTGTCAGGACAGTTTCGAGGACAAGGGTGGCATCTGAAAATAAAATGTATAGTTAACTCTTTCTCCTTTTTTATGTAGGTACACTTATTATTAAATAATAACAATATATATATATATATATATATATATATATATATATATATATATATATATACGAGCCCAGTCGCATATGTATTCGACCAAGGACATATTTAAAATAATTTTATTTTTGTCACCTATTATTTACCACATGTAACATAACTTCAACAAATGCAACTCGTTTATTTGATAGTATGTGGTATTAACAATATCGCATATCTATATCACATATCTAATCGAGTGGGCTTTAAAATATTTGAAAACAAAGATGGTATTAATATTTGAGTCTTTGAAACTGTTTAGTTGTCAAAATGGTTCGCGGAAGCACTCTCTATGATATGGAAAATTCCATTATTAGTGCCTACAAAAATGGTCTCTCTGGACCATAGTATTGCAAAAATCTAAACATTTCTCAAGGGACAATAAGAAATATTATTTCCCAATTCAAAAAAATTGTGTTGTAATTGAACAAGATCGTTGTTCATTCACGGGAGTTAACTGTAAAATGGGTAGATGTAATTAATAAGGCATTTCAAAAGACATCTGGTTGAGAAATATGAAGAAAATGGGATATCGCTTCTAGAAAGTAAGTTTATAGCAAAATACAAAAAAAAACAAATTTAAATGTTTTCATTTTAGGCCAAGGAAAAACCGCTTTTGTCGCAAAAACAAAAAAGAAATCGACTTTTGTGGGCAAAGGAGCATAAAAGCTGGTCACAACTTCAGTGGGATTCCGTTATATAGAGCGACGAGTCTAAATTTGAAGTATGTGTTGTGATTCACGAATTCGAATTATTCGAACGCAAGGTTAGGAATATCATAGAGACTGCCTCAAGACAAAAGTTAAATTTACAGCCTCCATCATGGTATGGGGATGTATGTCTTCACAAGGGGTTGGTCGTCTTCTTTTTATTAATGGTACCGTCAATGCTGTAAAGTAGAAGTAAATTTTACAAGAAGAACTAATTCCTAATGCAAGACGGTGCAGCATGCCATACCGCCAAAACCATAACATTCTGGCTGCAAGAAATTAATATTTTTGTTTTAAAATGGCCATCTAGTAGCCCCGACTTATCGCCTATCGAAACACTAAGGCATCAATTAAAAAAAACTCTACGAACCAGTCCCGTCCGCACCATTCCCGAATTAAAGGACAAAACTCAGGAAATCTGGGATAACTTCCAACCAAAATATATTGTAAAAGATTAGTAGACACCATGCAAGCAAGACTTGATGCAGTTATAAAACAAAAAGTGACTGTACTTAATG
This sequence comes from Kuschelorhynchus macadamiae, assembly GCA_030620095.1. NCBI lineage: Eukaryota > Metazoa > Arthropoda > Insecta > Coleoptera > Curculionidae > Kuschelorhynchus > Kuschelorhynchus macadamiae. Next base: position 13,472 of record JAUTXW010002444.1, read on the forward strand.
ATAACAGTAGCAAATTATTCAAATTTTTATGGTCCATTTAATAGGCGACAAACTTAAGAAAAATATTTTTTATCATCATTATTATTGTTAGTGATATAGATAAGGAATATTGTTGATTAATTGTTAATACCACATACTATCAAATAAACGTATATACGTTGAATTTATGTTATGTACAATAAATACTAGGTAATAAAAATAAATATCTCTTACGAATACCTTTGGTCCAATAATGCGACGGGGCTCGTATATATATATATATATATATATATATATATATATATATATATATATATATATATATATATATATATATATACCATCTCTGTTTTATAACTTACAATTTCACTCAACCTAACATATGACTCTGTAAGGTCTAGAAAATGTATCATTTCAGAACAATTTCAATCTTCGAGGCTTGAAATCCTAACTAACTTCGCCCTAATAGGAAGGCTCATGAATTGTCTTTAATTCAATTTTTGTGCACGCTATTTACCCTCTTTCTTAACGATTTACTAAGAATAACCTTTTCCTTATTACTTATTAGATAAATGCGCATTTCATATTATTTACTTTTACAGGCAAATATCAAAGCATTAGACAACAAAATCAATAATTTCTAAACCAGTATGCAGGCGTATAAAGAGCTTTTTTAGACTTGTGTGAATTAAATACGTTCCATTGACATAAAAAGGCTTATCACAATATAATAGAAATACGATAATTATGGGTAATTTGTCTTCTAGCCATTATGACTTAATTATTTTGCTGAAAACTAAGTTACTTAACTATTACATCTGTATTTGAGTCACCTGATAGACCCTAAAGAGGAGGGTTACTGCACTAAACAAATAGTTGGTCAAAAACTGGTATCTCTTGAAAAAGAAAAAAAATATTTGAGTTGAGTTGCACACCACAATAAAATTAAATATTATTTCAATTAAATTACAACCGCTTCTGTCTGTGTGATGTTTTATCATTATATGTAAGATATCAATGAGCGAAGTAAGGAGGTTTGTGTTAAAATCGTGACAAGTAAAACATATCAACATCAACCATCTTGTTATTTACATTTTAAGTAAATTTGGAAGCTAGTTCGAGCTCGTTAGGCATAAATGCAATAAAAATTGCGAAAACTAACTATATTGGTCACTTACAATTACCTACTGAAAAAAACTTTTTATTCTTATATTGAACTAGTAATTTTTTCTGTAAAACAGAAGAACTTCTAAACCTAATCTAAAAGATGTCATAATTTTCAGCAAAAAAAGGAATATTTATTTACAATGTGTCGTATCAGTTGTCGTGATTTTAATCACGATATGTGATATACTACACATTTGAAAAGTTCATTGAGAATACTTTAAAAGTTAAATGGCCTTTTTAATTATACGTAATAAGTTAAGGGTAAATATATGTCAAAAAATTAAACTTTCTATTAAATACGTTGAAATTGTTTTGACGATAGTAGCGTAATGGTTCTTTATTTTTATTGTGAAAAAAAGGCAGCATCTGCCACATAACGAGCCAGACAACCGCAAAATTAAAAATATGTCAAAATAATTTAATACCTAAACAGTGGCGCAACTAGGGGGGGTTTTTTTACATCTTCCATTTTTTAGTTAAGAGATCAACATAGGTTTTTTTTTTAATTTATTAGCTTGTATACTGTTGACCAATTTAATTGGACTTTATCTGGGCTTACAAAAACGAAAATTACTGGCTCTTGGAGTATACAAAATCTGTGAGGATGTTTACAACATGGAAATGTTTATGATCGTATATGGGGGCCAGGTTACGAGTTTTCGCTCAAGGTTAAAAGACGGCGGTGTCGAGGTTAATTGATTGGCAGTGATGATTCGCTTTAGAGCGTTTTTTTGTTGATATTCTCGCTTAATGCAGTAGTGCTCTTAGTTGATAGGGCGAATGGTAGGCGCGCCTATTTTGATGTTCTGGATCGTAAAAGTTTGAGAAATAGCGAAAAGTCGAAGCAATATTTTTTAAGGGGTTTAAAAGAGTAAAATCATATAAAGAGGACAAAAAACCGATAATAGTCAAACAGAAATTGGTGGGGTAAATAACATTTTGTATCAAAATCATGTTTGTCCAGTATACAGTATAGACCAAAAAGGAGGAGACACTTTGGCAGGTTTCCAGTTAACAGGTCAAGTAAAGCATATATTACGTTATACAGAAGAAGTGATAATTGAACTCCTTAAAATTTTTATATACGAGTTTCATCGTTCTATGTAACAGCTGTCGTATATAGTCGAAACATAAAAACTTAGACAATATCAATTTTACAATATAAGTTTATAATTAAATCATAGACGTACGAAAAAATGCGGTCTAAAAAAATATTACTAAAAACTGGATGAACTGGTAAAATTTAGAAAGCGTAAATATTTTATATTTTGAGAACCCCAATTATAGTCAAATTGAAAATAGATATGGTAGGGGTAAATGTAACATTAAAAATTTGCTAAAGTCATTGGCGTAGATTCTTTCTTTCGATTATACATTTTTAAAATAAAAAAATAGGTAATTATTCGAAAAACGATGAAATACGGCAAATTCTTAATTTTTTTGTATATATTGCAGTGTTAAGATTTAGATAAAGTTTATATGAAAATTTTCATGGCATTATTAACTAGGAAAAAATATCATGGACAAAAAATCATTGTTTCTTTAACATATTATCTTATAATTGTTAGGGCTTGAGCCCCCCCCAAAAGCCGATGTCTAGTTGCGCCACTGCACCTAAAGTAATTTTTCCTTCCCTCCTAAGACGGAAACCTTAGTAGAAATATCGCCTTCCGAGATGTATTCAAATCTTGTTGTTTTAGATTTTTTCTCACTTTCATCGGTGTCTCTGTCAGTCTGGCCATTGGCGATATATAACCTACCTGATTAATTTTAAAATTTTGATAAAAGATTAAGGGTAATATGGAAATAAATTGGTACAAATCCAATGTGGCGAAATATAATGGCAGCATAGTAAAATGTTAAAATGTTTACTAAAAAATTACTTATCCAATTTACTTCAAATTTTACACAAACATTAAGTATGATATAGGCATGAACTGGTAGAAGAGAGAAAACAAAATAAAGTAGTTATATAGATAAATTCGTACCTAATATTTTAGTAGAAATTCAAGATGTCGAAACAAATTGGCAACTAAGTAAAATATTTAAAAAGCCAGTGTAAAAACATTTAGCATTATGGGATAAACGGGTAAAATGTTTGTATGAATTCAACATGGCGGAACAAATTAGCGGCCTAATAATTTGTTTTAAAATTTTATAAAAAACCTGCTTATTCAATTCACTTTAAATTTTGACAAGAAATAAATTATGACAGATAGAAACTGGTAAATTATTGGTACAAATCCAAATGGTTGAATTCAAAAATAATATAAACAAAACTTCAAAGTAATTGGAAAAAAACTAATCTCTGAAAAACTTTGTAGGAAATTCCCTTCTAAGTTCTCCTTTTTAGGTTTATAAAAATGAATGAAAACAATTTATGTTTTACTTAATGGCTCTATGTAAAACTAAATGGGACATACTTCATAATTCCTAATAAAAGGAAAGATTCGTAACCTGACAAGTTCAAAATAAAAGAAATTTATAGATTTTTTTGAATAAAATCCAGAAAACATAATGTATTAAAACGCCGATTTCAAATTAATTTGCGCAGAACATTCTTGTTCCTAATTTCAAATTAAATAGGCTACATGACTGTTTGGGATTTTTGAAAAAAATTGTTTGTATTTTTTCCTAGAAAATGTAAAAAAAAAGTATCTTAAAATTAAGAGCGTACCTTTATCCATAAGATTAGGGCTATGCGTAAAAAAATTATATTACTCGTACTTTTCCCGGTCTGTGTATAGTTTGTTAAGAAATTTTGTAAGGAATTTTTCGCGACCTTCATAAAATTTGATAGTCTTTTTTTTAACCAAAATTTATTTTTTTTGTAAAATGTATCTTGACATAAACAAATATTTTTCCTCCGCCCAAATGAAGATCCCCCCTCTCCGCTCAACACTGATGCGCCTGCAACTAACAGCCAAGCCAACGGACAGAGATTGGCAGAAATGGGAAAATATTTTTTTAGCATGTACAGCATAAACATCCCAGAAAATCGCGGAAGGTAATTTTTCACGATTCCAACATTTCCTTCCCCTTCAAGAGGAAAGTAAAAATTTACATTTTTCAATCATTGGGGAAATTATGCAAAACTCATTTCTCCACGTTGATGATCCTGTAAAACATATTATTATGAAATTAGAAAATTAATGTGTTTGTCCGGTTTTGCATTTAAATGAAATTCATTTAAATAAAATGAATAATAAATATGACAGTCAGGACGAATTATTAAGAATTTTTGCAAAAATAAAATGTGGGTCACATTATGTTTAAATAAAATTATTTTTGAGAGATATATCTGAATGTCTGTGTCTAGTGAAAAACTATTTTAGCTTAACTGAATTTATTTAATTATTATGTTATAAAAGGGTTATTCTATATAGGCACCTAATTTTATTCTATTTATAATTCTGAAACAAAGCCAATACGAAAACATTTCGAGTTTTCAATATCAAACTTCCAACACCAATATTAGTCAAAATAAAGGTACGATGATTACCGATATTTAATCCGAAATATATTTAAACCCTCAAAAGACATTTTTACAACACTCATTAGTAGTTTTCTGCAAGAATTAGAAATATTAAACATATGGGTCATTCAATATTGAAATTACCTAACTGATTATCGAAATTCACTAAGGTAAAAAAATATTATAACATAATGATATTCGCTACCAAAAAGCATATAGATTAAATCAAAATTTAGTTGTTAAGGAAATTGTCGTTGTTTAAATGTTATCGCATTTCAAACCGTGTATCCAGGAGATTCTGTATTTTGAACTGTAAATAACGATTAAAGGCCACCTAATTAGTCTAACGATTAAGCAATATTTTGCTTTTTAAGTTTTAAAGATCACAAGGTTTTATATATATTAGGAATTCTTAGAGGGGCATCATAAAATTTGGCGGATTGAAATTAAGATTCGGGATTTCGGGGTTGAAATATTCGAACCCGGAATCCCGAGCCTGATCCCGAGTCCCGAGTCCCGAAATTAACAGTTATGTTCTCTGCCTATTATTTTTAACACAGGTAATTTACATAAAAGCATATTGTGTGTTTGTTTATTAAGAATAATATATGCAATAACAAGACATAATTATTTATATTAGTACATTCATGAAAGAAAAACTAAAAATAAGTACCTTTACAAACACAAGCTAAATTAAACTAAGCAAAGTAAAATACACTTTATTGTGATTTTGGGCGCGTGCGAATTATTGAAATTATTTTTTTAGTAGTACTAAGTAGTCTAATGATGACTTACTTACTCCTGATGTAAAATTGGTAGCTAACATGCCAACAAAAAAAAAGGTATTAAATAGTGAAATAAAAAATCCAGGACCGTATTTAAATTAAAAAAGTCTATGATGGTCGCCTCAATTCGAAACGTCGGATTGAAATACTAACCTCATCAATTTCTAGAGGAGAAATATAACAATGATGAAGCGAAAATTATTTTCATTTGGCATTTCAACTAAGCCTACAATTTGAGAAAAATAAAAAAAAAACAAAAAATAACTTATGGTTTTTCAATAATTTTCACTTTATCATTATCATTTTTTCTCCTTTAACAATTGGTGACGATAATTTTGCTGTTACGTCCTCTAGCAGCCATTTTTCAAACTTAAAAATAATTTTCAGCGATTTCTCTTGGGCGATTTAAACATATTTTTTCCCCATAATTGTGTTATCATAAGACTTAGAACAAGTATATAAATACTGAACAAGTAACCAAATTTTTGTCCCGGGAGTAAAGGTCAAACGAATTCATAAACAAGAGTATATAAAAAAAATAAAAAAAACATTTTTAGTGTTAGAAAGGAATGAGGGAAATACTTCATAGTATAGAAAAGAATAATATATAATAATAGAAAGACAATTCTATTATATGAACTGCTTGAATAAATTGCCTATGGATGGGATCAACTAATGTAGAAAAATTGTTTTTAATTGAGAGTTTCGCAGTTTCCAACTTTTTAAGAGCACCCTGTTTTTTGCCCCTATAACATTTTAAAATCAATTTCGGTACCAAATCGTTATTTGGTTGGTTTAAGATAAACGCCAAATGCAGATTTATCATTTTGAGATTTTTGAGCATGAGATGTTCTTGGATTCTCAATTTAATGCTTCTGTCTGTTTTACTAATGTAAGACAAACTACAATTGCCGCAATAAAGCTGTTTTAACCACGCTTTTCCTAAAATTGTGTATTTTATTTTTAGTATGTTACAATATGCTGCACATATTCCATGGTGAACTTATAAATTATATCGGACCTATATCTAACTAATTTTTAGAAATTTTGGCGGTTGCCACGGTGGAATTGGGTTATCTATTTGCACAGTTTTTTGCGGACATTTGCTATTTGGTATATAATGTTGCGTTTATTTATGAAATCTGTTGATAAGAGAGGTATATGGAAAAGTCTATGAAATAAAGGGTGAAAAGCCGCTAGTTTGTTCATATGGAGTAAGAAAATTTTTTTTGTTCTTAGTAATGGTAAGATCTAGAAAAATTAAAACGTATATTAGAATGAAGAGTGTTAAAGAATTAAGAAAGGAACCAGGCTTTAATCTAGAACCTGTCGAAATCACAAATGTATCGTCTACATACGCGCCAAAAGAAAATATTTTTAGGAGTGGTTCACTTGAGTTAAACTAAATATTATTTTTAAAGTTTACCATGAACATTATTAGCGAAATTACTTCAGTATTTCATTTAAAAAATTTGTCTTTTTGTTTATATTATTATAGAGTTGCATTCTCTTATTTTTTTGTAAAAGAAAGATTAAAAAATTAATATAGAAATTTAAACTAAGTATTTAATCGGATGTTTTAATACAATGATGTAACAATATCCACTCTACAAAAAGTACCATATGACTAAGCTTGTTATTCAAAAAAATGTCAATGACGTTATATGTCTGGCACCTGTCATGGAAGGTATGATTAAAAATGCACCTAGAAAATCGATTGTATGTATGAGCATTTGTAAAAAACTGAGGTTTAACATAAAATATTAAAAGTAGTCTATATTTTTTCTATATTGTATACATTATTTCAGGTTTATAGAAAACAAGTGAGAATGTATAATACATATTTTCATATTTTTATAATAGGTTATAATAATTTAACTTTTAAATAATAAAGTACATACAAAATCACCTACTAATAATAATTTTATAATATTTAGCAAACAATTTATATATTTTTCCTTAAAAAATTGAATACTTAAAAGTTAATAAGTTCTATTTGCAAAAAACTGATGTTTAACATAAAATATTAAAGGTAGTCCATATTTTTTCTATATTGTATAAATTATTTGAGGTTTATAGAAAACAAGTGAGAATGTATTTTTTATCTTTTTATAATAGGTTATAATAATTTAACTTTTAAATAATAAAGTACATACAAAATCACCTACTAATAATAATTTTATAATATTTAGCCAACAATTGATATATTTTTCTTCAAAAATTGAATATTTAAAAGTTAATAAGTTCTATTTAAAAAAATGTCTATAAAATCTCAATATCCTTGGCTTCTGTTCAAAAATTATGTTAACGTCACGAAATAAAAATCTTGACCAGCATGTATATGACCTCGTCATCGCATTACTATAGTGTTGATAACTTAATTGTTTTCACTTGTTCGGTATATATAGTTGTAATGAAGTTGAAATTAATCAGTATCAATTCCGACAGTGTTTTGTACTCATTTAGATGTACTACTAGTACTTTAAATACAAAAACATTAAAGCCTAATTATATACTAAAGGAAAGTGCCCTTAATCCACAGAAGATTAGGATCACCCTCTCTTTTGATCATGGTCCTTCGAGCTAGGAGAAGCACCACCTGCAGGAACAATCCACACAGCCATTCAGACGCCGCCATTCCAGCCACTAGAGAAGCCAAGAAGTTTCTAGAGAACTACATACGGCCATTCAGACGCCGCCATATCAGCTCCTAGAGAAGCGCTTAACCAGCCCCTAGAGGAATCCAATACAAGCAGTTAAGAATAGAGACGCACGAAACTCCTAGAAAAAAAACTAAAACATACGGCCACCAGTCGCCGCCCCTACAATCCCTAGAAAGACGCATAACCAGCCCCTAAGAAAGCCGGATGCAAGCAAAAAAACTCTACCAATTCAAAGCCATGGAAGACATCAACGAACTCGCCCTGGAATAGGAGAAATTAGGAACAGATCTCTCTAGTTACCAACCAACTGCAAAAAAAGACGCACCTGCCAAAAAAACACAAAGCTACATCGCAGCCCGCAACCAATCAGCCGACCAGAAATGGGAAAAATTTTAAAAAAATTCATGCCTAGATATTGAAGTTAGGAATAACCGAACACCCCTACTTCGCTACGAAATATTATGACCAAATCTCAAATAAATATGAAGAAGCAAAAAAATATTTTCGAGAATGCAAAAAGCTTATGAAGAAACTACTGAACCTATAGCAATAGTACCAGACAATAGAAAAATCACTGAAGTAATCAACGGATTCAAAAGACTATGCGATCAGACTCTACAATTGTCTACAAAAACTGAATGTCTGAACCTTGGTAAACAGTTTGAAGAAAGAGGCAAAGAAATCCAGTTGGTCAAGCAGAGTTTTCAAGCAAGCCAACGACGAAAAATTGGATTATTTGGGAAATTCCTTACGTTAGTCTTTGGAGTATATGACGAAGTATACAGTTACATCAACAGTCTTTAGAGTAGCTAGGATGAACTAATAAAAACATCCAATTATCAAACAAAAGTCATGTTATCAACAATCTCGGCAATCAACGATATAGAAGTTTGAAAAGCGAACGAATTAAATCACTTCAAAGAGAAGCTAGATTATGGCTTAAAAAAATCAACGAGATATATATATATATATATATATATATATATATATATATTGCATATATATATATATATATATATATATATATATATATATATATATATATTTAACGAACCAACGAAGAGTTTAAAACATGCATTCAAAGACCAGAAAATATGTACATCTGCTCACCAGCATCCGTAAAAACATTAAAATCAGCCCTAATTGCGCCATTGATGAGATTTACCAACGCCCAGGCCCACCGCCTTGTCGGACCTGGAAAGTTGCTATCGCAGCAATGATGTGGTAACAATTATATATGCCAAATACTTGGCTTTATATCACAATGCAACCAACTACTTTGGCATTAACGTGCAACGGCATTCGAGAAGATATTTTATTAAATAATACCGGTATACTACAAATACAGCAAGACAGCAATTCTTGTCAAGGCCTAGCATTCACATAATAATCCGATCGATATTAAGAAAGAACCGATATTTAAAGTCTCAGACATTTTAATATTTTAAGTAAAGAAGACGAACTAATTCACCAGACGATATGGAGAAGGGTATTACAACACGCATACATATCCAGTGGAGTTACAGCCCTCAGCAAAAGCTCAGCAGGACTATTCATATGGGTGATATGGTGGTTACTCAAAAAACGAAGCCAATTTAACAAAAGAAACCAACACAAGAACCAGCCAGATGACCCACCATGATCGAACTTCAGCCCTTAGGCAGCCCCTCGCCGCGCCGTTGGATGCAGGGGAGGATGTTTAACCAACAATTTAAAAGTAAATAAGTTCTATTTCATACATTGTCTATAAAATGTAATTATCCTTGGTTTCTATTCAAAAATTATCTTAACACCATGAAATAAAAATATTATTCGCAAACTATTTAAACTTGACCAGCACGTATACGGCCTCGTCCTCGCTTTACTATAGTGCTGAGGACTTAATTGTTTTCACTTGTTTCGTATATATAGTTTTAATAAACTTGAAATAAATCAGTATCAATTCCGACAGTGTCTTGTACTCATTTAGACGTACTACTAGTTCTTTAAATACAAAAACATTAAAGCCTAATTATATACTAAATGAATACGCCCCTTAAACTACAGAAGATTGGGATCACCCTCTCTTTTCTTTAATGACTCTCCTCTCTCAACAAATCCCACTCTCCCAAGGAATAATAAAATAGAACAAATTAATAATGAAACTTCTAATAATTCCGTGTGCAACACTGTTGTCCCGCCTTAACCGTTATTTCCCATTATAGGTTAAGATATGTTAAGGACAACTCAGAACAAATGGATATAGATGTCTTATTGGGTGTAGTAGTAGAACGGGTGAAGTAAAAAAAATATAGTTATATTTCCTTTATCCCTCCCCTTGCTATAAGTATTCTCTTTTATTAGGGATAGTAAAGTGTGACCCAATTTAGTCTAGTACATAGTCATTTAGGAACACATATATACTGTCTTTTGAAACTTTTTTATTGGGTTCCATTTTGCACCATCATGTTGGATTCTAACAATATTCTACCAGTTTTTCCCTATGTCACATTTAGTTTTTGGGCATAATTCAAAATAAATTCAATAAGTAGTTTTTACATTAAGTTGAATTCGTACCAGTTAATCCCTATATCACATTTAATTTTTCCGCAAGATTTAAAGTCAATTGAACAAAAATTTTTTACATTGAATTTTTAAAAATTTTGTTTGGCTGTCATTTTGTGTCACCATTTTTGAATTCGTAACACAACTTTACCAGTTTATCTCTATATCACACTTAATGCTTGCACAAATTTTGAAATTGATCTAAAGTGTTTTAAAATATTTTGTTAGGACGTCATTTTGTTCTGCTATCTTATATTCATACCAAAATATTATCAGTTCATTCTTATGTAATATTTGATTTTTGTACAAAGTTTGAAGTAAATTGTATAAATACTTTTTAGTAATAATTTTTTTTACATTTCACTAGGTCGCCGTGTTGTTCCGGCATTTTGGATTTTTACCAAATTATTACCAGGTCATCCCCATATCACCCTTAATTCTTGACTAACTTAGCTTAGCCGCGAACTGACAGACAGACAAATCGACAGACGTACCTACGGAATTGACAAAACATATTTTTTGGCATCTAGAGATATTAAAACATGAAGATATGTAAAAAGTGAGAGGATAATTTTTGTCAGACTACAAACATTTTATCTGGCAGACAGACCGACAGACAGATCTACAAATCGATGGAATCGAGAAAACATGTTTGTCAGCCTCTAGACACCCTAAAACGTAACCATCTGAAAAAATCTCGTAGGGAGATTTTTACACGATTATAATACTTCCATTTTGCAATGGAAGTAAAAATCAAACTCGTTAAATAGAAGATGCTGTTGAAACCAGAGAAAAATAAAACAAATATATAGATAATTATATTAATAAATATTTGAAAAATAAGTAGACATAAAGCGACAAAGTGAGAGGGTATGAGTAAGACAATTTGTATTAGATGTATTTTCCGTCTGGAAATATGTCTAAAAATACACTTAAAAGAAAAATAATGTCGCTTTTTGTCAACTAAACATTTTACTGTCAGATTTAAATTACTGTGTCCTCTTCCAAAAGAAAATGCGTATAAAGGAAAATATTTTGAAAACCAATTCTGTTCTATTTACCATTTCTAGGGCCCTGCAATTTTAGGACGGCGGCAATAAGCTGGGAAAGATATTAGAAAGCTTAAATGTAATAAAACTGGTGCCTGACATGTATTTTATGGACACTGCAAGGCAAATTAAACAACAAAATAAAAACAAAAACTGTTTCCTCATGAACTGACTGACGACTTTATGAGTTTTGAATATTTGCTAATATAAATGAAATAATGAAAAGATATATATATATATATATATATATATATATATATATATATATATATATATATATATATATATATATATATATATATATATATATATATATATATATATATATATATATATATATATATATATATAATATATATATATATGCTATATATAAAATAGGCGAAATAGCTCTTGGTTGTAGAAACCAAGTCATGAAAATATATTTGTTTCGTGGCTTTAATCTGTGAAACCCGATTAACAAATTTAGGACTTTCTAACTCCTGCTCGTATAAATTTAATTATACTTCTCTAACTAACTAACACACGCTGGATTTACTTGTCTCGCTGACTATATACAGACCGGAAATATTACTAATAAGTGAAACTTTTCACTGACATATTATTCAAAAGATATGAATCCTGGGCACACAATCTGAATTGCAGATTACTTCAGTTTAATGTATTAAACAAGTTGCTAATAAGATTTGGATGTAGGAGCACTTCACGAAAACTGCATTTTCAAGAATCTAAATGACAGTTTTCGAGTGTTCAGAGTTTCTAAATATTTACGGGCAATGTAGCAATGCTTATTTCGTCAGTATCGATTGGTATTTACAGAGATACACGAACTACCAGTACTTATTACTTATTAAAGACTTTTTTCTCTTATAATACAATATATATATATATATATATATATATATATATATATACATAATTTTTTGCAGGCTACTAGAGATAATATATTTCTTTTAATTATAAAAAGCGATATAAAGTTATTTTTATTTTATTATTTTAACAAACCAGAAATGTTTTTTTTTAATTAATAATACATACCTGTATGACCATTTTTAAATATGGGATTTTTAATTAAAAATTGTTTGTTAAAATAATAAAATAAAAGTAACTTTATATCGCTTTTTATAATTAAAAGAAATATATTATCTCTAGTAGCCCGCAAAAAATTATGTATATACAAATTTGTATTATAAAAGAAGTCTTTAGTCTTAGTCGGTAGTTCGTGTATCTCTGTAAATGCCAATTGAGTTTTAACTAGTAATTAATTTGTTCATACAGTTCATGTATTATCGAAAAAAGTGTACAGCAGTCTATTTTTATAACAAAAAGAAACAACAAATATTTTTTGTTTCTTTTTAGCCCTAAAGAAGACTAAATATATAATCGAAACGTCGGCTCTTTTTTTAAGGAAAAGGGATTTTTATTTCTGTCCTAAACATCTATTATTAAATTTATTAGGACGCTAAATTTCACATCTTGGATGTATTTATAGACAACAATGTGACTTTGACAAAAGCACCTTCCCAAATCTGATTAAACTAACAAAAATGTTCCGGCAACTGTTTATTTCTGGATAATCAACTTTCTCTCAAAAAAATTTGTTCAAATCAGTATCGAGAATATTACCTTGGGAAAGACGCTTACACCACAAGGAAGAGTTTTATTTTACGATTGAAGCTATTTTCGTTGGTAAAGCATATGGACAAAAAGATGAGCCAGTATAACATTTACTCTCAATCAGAACATCTTCCAGTATAGGAGATTTCGGGTTTTCCATCAGCTCAAGAGAAGTCTCCCTAGGCGACACTATTACTTACTTTGTAGAAATAGGCTGGTTAATGACCTACGATGTTCCAGGGAAGATGTAGAATATACAAAATCATGCGAATTAAAATATATTTCATTAAGCCACTTTCCTTTCATTCCCTAATATATAATATCATGCAAGTTCAAACAAATATTCCTTTTAATATTTATGTCGATTATTACTATCCAATTTTTTGGGAAAACCAAGAATTAAACCAAAAGACTGATCTTGTTTCAGTAAGAAAATGTAGTTATAAAGCCTAAATTTATACGAATAACAACGTGGATCTACAAATTTAGTTATGTTAAAAAAGGTATTAGTTTCCAAGATGCGCTTTTTGACAGTAAAACTTTTATCACCACGTTTTATTATAGTATTTACACTCTCTCATATAAGAGGTACTTTTAAAGAGGTTACCCTACATTTAATATTGCTATATTTTGTCTCAGATAGGTCTCGCCTATAAAATTTTAATACTTTTCGTATCGCCTTGATGTGAAGACCCAGTTTAAATAAAATTACGATCCACTAAAAGGCACTAAAGATACTTCAAAAATTAACTCACGGATATACCGAGATTGTTGATTTTAGAGTCTATCAGTTCCATATTTGACAAAATATATAGGAGACTAAATCTCAGCATTTCAGTGACATGAAAATACTATATCCACATTAATAATAATTAAAATATCAGTAAAACACAGAGTTATAAAAACGAATGTGTTTTCCTCAGATCCCCTCGATTAAGGTTTTACGTAAGCCATGAAAACTTTTCTTTAAGACGCATGTTGATATAGAAGTAATGCAAATATAACATCGTTCTATACATATTTTTGTAATTGGAGAAATAAAAAGAATATACAAAAGAAATCATTATTGCGTTAAATCCCGTATTGTTGGTAGAGGTCGTCGTCAGTCATTGAATTTCAAGGCTCTGAGATTAAAAGAAAATTGACACCCTATCTATTACTTAGTTTTTAGAATCTGCTACAAAAATATTAAATTAAATATTCTGTACCTAAATTTTAACGATCGACTTAGAGAAGAACAGTTTGCAGTTTTCATCGAAATATATTACGAAATTTACACTAAAGGTTGCAATGATGTCTTCTTTTTAGTTCATCTACAGAATGTATCCTAAAAACAGCTTTCTCCTTTCATTTTGGCAACTTAACTTAACTTAACATTATCTGTTTTATGGATCTTTTATGAAAAAAAATATTTTCATACATGCCAATCTGTTTCTATAAAATATCATTTCATCTATAGTCGGGTTAACACAAACCCGTATGCAGGTTAAGGGTTTATCATTTACTTATCTATAAGTATCTGTTTTGGTTAATGAAGTGTTGATCATGGCCAGGCGGGGACTGAAAAATGAAATGCGACCAAAAATGTTTAATACAAAAATTAAATTGACATAAAAAATCACTTAAAAATAAAAAATAATATGTTGTGTTCCATGTTGAAAATTTGACTTTATGAAGTCAAAATAATAACAAATTACTAAGTTCAATACAAAAAAGGCATTTATGTATAATATCTCAGGCAGTTATTAGTTTGACGCTGAATTTATTAAGTCAATTTTTAAAGATGAAGTAAAACATAAATTTTAAATTTGGGTGTCTATTGGAGTAGTTTTTTTTACGAAAAATTATATTTCATCCCTCGTAAAAGGTTATTGTATCGTGAAAAAATCGCCCTCCGAGATTTTTCAGATCTTTACGTTTGAGGATCCCTAGATGCCGAAAAACATGTTTTCTCAATTCCATCAGTCTGTCTGTCTGTGGGTATATCGATCTGTCGGTAAGTTTGTTTGCGGTGTAGCTAAAAAACTATTTACCCGGTTAGATTGAAATGGGGTGACCTGGTACATTTTGGTAAAAATCCAATATGGTAAAACAAAATGGAGGCCTAGTGAAACGTCAAAAAATGAATATTAATAAAACTAATTATCTAATTTCCTCCAATTTTGTACTAAAATCGAGTGTTAAATTTGATTGAACTGCTAATATTCTGGTATGAATATAAGTTTGCAAAACAAAATGGTTGCCTAATAAAATATTTTAAAAATCGGCTTGAAAAATCTACTTAGTGTGATATAGAGATACACTGGTAAAGTTGTGGTACGAATTCAAGATGGCGGAACATAATGGCGGCTAAATAATTTTTTTAAAAAGTCAACTTAAAAAAATCTTATTTAACTGACCTTAAATTTTTTCAGAAAAATTAGATTTGATATAGGGATAAACTGGTACGAATTCAACATGACGTAACAAAATGGCGGTATGGGTTAATGTAAAAACTACTTATTCAATGTATTTCAAATTATGCCCAAAAATCAAGTGCGGCATAAGTTGAAGCTGGTAAAATATTGGTAGGAATCCAATATGATGGAACAAATAATAAACGCCTAATAAAAATGTTTGATAAGACAGTATATTGTGTTACTAAATGACTATGTACTGAACTGAATTGATTTACTGATTTTTAGTTCTATTATTATAACTGGTATTGTAGCTCAGCTAGATTAGTATTTTGTACGCAAAATAAACGAATTCTGAGGTCTACTGCATATAGCGAATATATCGTTCAAAAGACGCAGTCCAAACATATCTTTTATAACAGCAATACAAATTGTAGAATATTAAAATGATTGTTAGAACTGATTTTCGAGCCTCTATAAACCTCGAAGTCCATAAGAAAGACGATATTCTGGATCACCCCTTTCAGCTAAATCCCCACCGCTCACTAAATCAAAAAATGTTTTGTGAGAAAAAACTCATTAAAAATTATCATTGTCCAGTTATATAATTACCTACCTTATTACAAAAGTGCAAAATAAATTTTGCACTATAATAATAATTAAACAAATATATTACAAAAATTGGTGCCTATTTATAAATTTACGTATTTACCATAACAAATTAAAAAACATTAAGACGTAATTTTGAATTTTAAAAATAAGTAACTCTTTTTTTTAGAAAACAAAAAACTTACGTTCGTACGTCTTAATTTTTTTTAATGTGTTACGTATTTATGTAGAATTTTAAATAGACCCCAATTGTTGAAATACATTTGTTTAATTATATTATTATAATGCATAATTTATTTTAACACTTTTGTAACGGTGAGTAGTATTTCTTGTAAAATGAGGAGACGCCATAAAACCCTTTTATTTTAAATTGTTTTTATTAATTTATTAAAGGCTTTAAATACAGACCACTGCAACCGTAAAGGTGCGTAAGCAAACCGGTAATTCTCTATTTGAGGCCCCAGAAATTGCTACAATAAAACATTTTAAATTGTTTTACTTTTAAGCAGTGATAACTGCTTGCACAATATTGTTTTATAAGAGCACTGTCTTAAAATTTTGTAGGCAGCATAATTTTCTATTTGATAATTGGTTGATAGTCCTAATAATTAATATTAACCATTTCAAAGCAGTTTTGAGTACCTGCTCTATTAATCTTAGATAAGGGGAAGTATCTAATAGCATTGACGTTGTCACAACCCAGTCTCAATCTAATAGAGCAGAGCGGGACAAAATATTTTCAAAAGAATATTGTTCTTAACTACTTAAATATTTTTAGAGATTGTAAAAAATATTTTCTCGAACCCCTTAATATTGAATGTTTGAACTATTTTTTCAATAATAAATATTTTGTTCATTTTCTTAGTTAGACCTTCCTTAGTGGATAGGTGTAAAATTATTTTTTTAGCTGCTTACATTGATCGTTTCTTGCAGTATCTGCTTAACAATCTTGTTATATTCCTTGCAGAGCTGAACATATTGAACTCCAAAAGTAATTAAAATATATAGTTCACTTCTACTCTTTTTCAGAAAAAGCAGATGTACTCAAAATATTTTTTTATAATAGTTGTACTAAAATACTTTTTCATTTTTCCGAAATATTTTCAATACTACTTACTATAAAAGTAATTCGGTCACCCTTTGTTTCTAAGTACTTTGTGTAATGTAATCATTTTTAAAAATATTTTAATTACTTTATTTGCCTGCTACTAGCAGTTTAATCACTTTTTGTAATCAAAGCTTTCAAAATTGTTTTAACTACTTTTAGTTGCTCATTTAAACTGTAGTTTTGATGTATTTAATAGGAGGCCTGTATCGCCATCACGAGATTAATGGCTAATTCTCAAATACATTCCATGACTGTGGAATATAATCAAAATTCATTATGTTTTTGCCGACCTAATAAAATAAAAATCAATGCACAAAACTACTTCATCGTTTGTTTTTAAATTTTTCTCAAAAATCAAGTGTTGTATAGAGATGAACTGGTAAAAATTTTGATACAAACACTGGAACAAATGGCGGCCTAATTAAATGTTTAAAAATTCAGTCTGAAGAATTACTTATTGGTTTGATTTTAACATTAACACAGAAACCAAGCACAATAAAAACAGTTATGTAAAATGTTGGTAAGGAGTCATTATGATTGAACAAATTAGCAGTCTTTTTATATAATGTGTTAATAACTATATGTATATCAAACTCTGTTATTTTCCTAGATATAATTTAAAGACTTTTTTAATGAACGCCCTTGGCAATCCAAATTCAATATTTTTTGAAAATATAATTAATTTTTATCACAAAAAACATTCTTATAAAATTGCCTTAATTTTATAATAAATAATAAAAACAGATACACAGACATGGTGAAAATCCAAAAATTGTTCTAGCACAATTTTTTTTAAGTTGTTTAATTAATACTCAAATAATCATCCCCTAAAATCTTTTACTTTACTTTTGCGACACCCTGCATACTTTAGCTTTCGCCTTTTAGTGTGCGTTCATTTTATTATTTGTAAACCTACAAAAAAAAAGCTTTACTAAAAACAATTTTAATCATAATAGCAAAGTGTGGCAAAAAATTATATTTAAATGTATTATTAAAAGTTTATAAATCGCACTCTTAGTACCGATTTTCATGAATGAAAAAATTCGCCGTTATCTTGACATTCCGTTTCTGATTATTTAAATGTTTATTAAACATTTATGATGTGCATTCTCAAATTATCTCAGATGCTGATTTACAGTCAAATTTACACAAATGTTAAAATTCGTCCGCCATGTTGGTACAGCCATTTTAAATTTTTAAAATTTATGAAATACCCTAAAATGCCGAATTTTAGTCAAATCTGCAAAAATGTTAAAATTGGTCTGCCATTTGACACCGTCGTTTTTAATTCTCAAATACTCACTAAAAATTCAAGACTTTCACTTTTAAATACAACCAGATACCACTTTTTCTGTCGAACCTTTACAAATGACAAAATCTGTTCGCTATATTCACGCCACCATTTTCAATTTTGGTGTGCATTCTTAAATAATCGGTACAAATTTTAAAATTCGTCCGACTTCATTTTTGAACTTCATATAATTCGTTCCCCCATGTCCAATTCATACCAATATTTTACTAGTTTTTGTATCAGACTATAGTTTGTTAAATATAAATAAAGTTAATCGAGTAAGTACATTTTTTAGCTATGCTGAGAACAGATCCACCAAACGACGGAAATGGAAAACATGTTTTTCGGCATTTAGTGACCCTAACCCGAAGATCTATAAAAACCTAGAACGGTGATTTTTTCACGATTAACGATATTTGAAAAAAGCTGATTAACCGTTTTTTGTTCAAAAGAGATTTTTAGAACCAATGTTCTTCTTTATCATATTAATTAATCTAAGTAAACCCTTCGTTATTTATTTTATTTGTTTTGTCTTAATAGGAATGTTATGAAATCTAGTGATTTTTTAAAAACATCGCATCATTCTCATCTCATTTTTATAAATAAAAAATCGGTAAATTTCCTATACTCGGAACTTCCCACATTATATTTTTTTTCCATTTGTTAGGAATAGTGAAGTGTGACGCAATTTAGTTCAGTACATATTCACAGTATATATGTATTACATATATTGTATTTTCATTTGGATTTGGCGCCATTTTGTTCCATCATATTGGATGCCTACCAATATTTTACAATTTTCTTTCTACCTATGCCTCATTTGACTTTTGAGCATAATTTAAAATAAATCCAATAAGTAGTTTTTACATTGACAGATAACACTATTTTGTTAAGTTGACTTCGAACAAGTTTATCCCATTTTCCCATTTAAATTTTCTAACTTAAAGTCAATTGAACAAGATTTTTTTACGTTGATTTTTTAAAAATATTATCTGGCCGCCATTTTATTTCGCCATCTTAAATTGAAACCCATATTATCAGCCTTTACCTACTCCGTTGGTCCGCAGATATTTCCTTACCCCAAATAATACACCACTCTAACATAACAACAACAAGGTCTTTAACGAAAATCATTGAGAAAGTTATTATCTGGGAACCAGCGGAGTAGGTAAAGACTGATAATGTGAGTTTCATGCAGGATATAAAATCTAAATATGCGTCTTAATGTATGCAACAATAAAGTTACGAAAAAAAAGTTTAAGTTTTTTACTGGATCCTAACCTTAAATAATATACCAATCTAACAACAAGAGGATCGTTAACGAAAACCATTTAGAAACTTAATAACTGGGAAATATATGCAGACTAACGTAGTAAGTAAAGACTGATAGTATGGGTTTCATGCAGGATATCGATATATGTCCTGAGGGTGCAACAATTAAGTTGCAAAATGTCGACAATTTAAAAAAAGACTTGACAGAGGGACCGACAGACGGACCGACGGAATTGATAAAACATGTTTTTTGGCATCTAGGAAACTTGAAGATTTGTAAAACCTGAGAGGGTGATTTTTTCACGATTACAAAATATTTCTTTGGCCGCAATTTTGTTCCGCCATCTTAAATTAGTAACACCGTTTTACTAGTTGAGCCCTTTACAACAACTAGTTATGGCACACCATTGAACTCAAACCATTAAGCAATTTTTTCAGGTTGAATTTTTAAATATTTTATTAAACCGCCATTTTGTTCTGCCATCTTGGATTTGTACCAAAATGTTTCCAGTTGATTCCAACATAATACTAGATGATTTTGCAAAATTTCAGATAAATTGGATAAGAAGATTTTTAATAATAATTTTTCGTCAATCGGGTAAGTATTTTTTGCTACTCCGCGAACAGACAGACAGACAGACAAACAGATATACAGACGGACGGACAGACGGATTCACAGACAGACCGACGGCATTGAGAAAACATGTTTTTCGTCATCTAGGGAACTTGAAACGTGAAGATTGAAAAAATCTAGGAGAGTGATTTTTCACGATTACAATACTTCCCTTTTACGAGGGAAGTAAAAATATACTATAAAACTATGTTTTCCAAATATTTGGTAAAAGTACAAAAACTACTCACAATTAATTAATTACTGATAATTTTGTTTTTGTGGTCCCATCATCTTATAATTGCATATTTGTAAATATGTGATAAGGAAGGGAAGTTTCCTCTCGAAATATGCAATATAATCGCGAGGATAAAATATATTATACTAAACATTTACGATTGCATCTTAAAGTAGTTGAAATGTTAACTATTATAAAACTAACTAGTGCTTTAACTACTTTCTGGTAAAAATAGTTTAACTGCTGTAGTCAAAATAATTGTCACTTAAATAGTTAGCAGTTTTATTTTGTTAGTAGTGGGAACAATGGAGTCCACCTTTTCGGAACTTTGTTGACATGTTTAAAGAATTTTGTAAACTCTTTGTTAATCAGATTTCGTTAGAACTATTTTGCTTTTAATAATATATTCTTTTAACATCATGGTATATAAATTCCAAACCTTATTTAAAAAGTGCTGAAGATGAAAAGCACTCATTTTCTTTAAAACAAAAAGAAATTTTATCTTGCTAAAGTTTAAATTACTTTAATAGTTTATTTAATTAAGTCTACTGAAAATTGAAAGCATCAGCGACTTCAATCTTACCCCGAATAATGCTGATAAATTAAATTTGCGAGCAAAATGAGAAAGATCAAATATTTTGATGATGAGAAAGTGCTTTTGTAATTTGAAATAAATAGATTTAATGGAAACCATAAGTTCTGCCAATGTAAAATATTATAAAGTCCGGTTTTAAATTATTTTTGTGTGTCTTTTTTTTTAATATTGTTATGTGAAATAGCTGTTTGCTAAAATCGTCTAATCTAGCCGCTGAATCTAGATTTTAGCACAGTATTAATATTATCTAGGAGATGCATACTCAGAAAACCTAAAGGCTTACTCAGATTTTCAAAAATGATCACTAGTCTTGAAAAAACTGTTTAAAATACTTTAAAAAGAATGTTACACTGACATGTATAGAAAGAAATATTTGATCGAGAAAAGCTGTATTAGTAAGTCAATGAAACTAATTGTTTTAATATGGCAGCCATCAGTGGTGAGATTAAAAACTCATAAAAACCTAAGAATTCTATTCCTCTCGTGCTCCTTAAATATTATGGCTGTATCAATGTTTAGGCTAAGTATTGTATTTTTTAGTTAAAAAGTGTTAAACAAATTTGAGAAGTTTTCATTTAGTAAACATCCTTTAATTTTGAAAATACAATATTCATGTAAACGTTTCAATTTAATGATCCATGAGGAACAAACAATCGATATTTTTAGCCTTAAGTCTTGAGGATAAATTAAGGTTGGAAAGAAAGTTGTGTCACCAGGCTCCTCCTTTCATTTCAGCTTTTTATATACAAGGGCGAATTTCTAAAAATTAGCATTTAGATTGTGATTTAATTTTTCTTAATTTCGACACGAAATAGGGTTTCACGAGACGAGAAATCTTGCATAAATTAAAAAAATCTTGTCTCGTCTCGCTTATATCTCGCACAAATTGTATCTCCTCGTCAGATTCGGGCCGATTGTTTGCGTATTGCAAAAATTTTTAAGGATTTTTTTTCTTTGAATTTTAACATTTGTAGCAGCAAAAATAGTACAAATATCACAGTTAGTTCTAACTATCATTAGCTATCAATGTTTTATTTTTTTGATAATAGGTATACTATATATGTTATATCACTCGACTGAAAATTCACTTTTTAAAAAATATTTTTATTTACAAAATCAGAATTAAAACTAACAGTATTAAAACTTAAAAACGAATCATGATTTTATTTACAATTTACACTATTTATATGAAAGACGAATGTGCAGTGGGAACTTGCATGCTGGGCAGATTCTGCTGACGAGGCTTCTCGGTACTCGCCATCTCCTTGAGATAACCGACATCTGATACGGTGGGAACCAAGGGCATCGTACTTGAAGGTGATATAGCTCGTGAGGCAGGATATAACAACTCCCCCATTAAGACGAAAGTTGAAGCGTGGTGACAACTTTCGGGTCCTCTGCTTATTGAGGATGAGTTTAATCTCATTTTTATTTTCTTCAATCGGGTTGCCAAGGCGGATGCTCGGTCTCCTGGGAATTATTCTTCTCCATTGTATAACGTTAGATCATCTTCTAGGTGGAAAGGGTGGATTGTCATCGTCGTTAGTGGCTACTCCAATCTTGATGTTACGTGTTTATCTTCGACATTTGTAAAAGATGTATGAGGCAATCAATATAAATTATAGGTTTTATTATCCAATAGGATTACAAGAAATATGCTCAAAGTATATTGTAATATTTTAAATTTTAGTTTCACAACAGTTTTCTGAAGTATGTGAGTGTACCTATTTGTGTGTCAAAATTTACGTTTAAATAGTGGAAATTTACAAATCATGACAAGATTATGAAACAACAGCATCTTAGAATAGCATAAAAAGATTTTCCTCATAAAGCCATATTAAACACTTTTAAAAATGTTCTTTGTTATAATAATTTCCAGGAAAATGAAAGTACCATCTCTAAAAATAAAAACACAAAATTGTCAATAAGCTCAAATTAACGTGGGAGTTTTGGCAGTTTATTTATAATTCTTACTTTTTATATAATTTTTTTTATAAATCTATCCTTTTTAT
This sequence comes from Kuschelorhynchus macadamiae, assembly GCA_030620095.1. NCBI lineage: Eukaryota > Metazoa > Arthropoda > Insecta > Coleoptera > Curculionidae > Kuschelorhynchus > Kuschelorhynchus macadamiae. The sequence continues at coordinate 36,882 of JAUTXW010002444.1, forward strand.
TCTTATATCTTGTTTCTAAAGCAATGTTAGAGAAAGATAATTCGGTTTTTCTGGATTCTATGTTTTAAAAAAAGTTAAAAATAAACGTTCATTAATCAATTAATCTAAACTCTTCTGTTTAACAGTGCAGCAATAGAACTATTAACTCTTAAATAATCTTCTTGATTTGTTTCTCATAACTGAGTATTTGATAAGCCCCAACACCCGGTGTAAAGAAATGAGAGTAGAAATCTATTTAAAACGAAAAAGACAAACTTACGTAATATATGAGATTGCTTGGTCTTGCATATTTCTTGTCTCATCTCACGAAACGCAAGTGTAAACGAAAAAAATGCGCGACAAAAGTAAAAACGTAGTAGGATATATCAATTTGTACGAAATTACCAATTGATTGTGCTCTCTGAACTTTTTTAAAAACCTTCATTTTTCCATTATTCAAAAAAATCTGTACATATTGTTTTTCACAGATAACTTACAACAATTATTTAGGCAAATTAAGCAGCAAGACACATATTTAAAAAATACAGGGTGATCCAGATAACTCTTTAATTGGAAATATCTCGGTTATTTTCGAAATTCAAAAAAATGTTCCAAACAAAAGTTATTTGATTCGATCTGTTTTTTCATATGGTTATATTTTAATATATACATGATGCATCAAAAAAGCAAGGCAAGTACCAAATTTGTTTATTAACTATAATATAATTTTTTAATGTTTAAATTGTATATTACATTTTGCATACTTTTCGCATAATATACTATGTATTAAAAATTAAAGGCTTTCTAATTTTTTTAGAAGTTTTTAGAATTACGAAATACTACGACTTTCCGATTAGAATTTGTATATACTATTTAGATACCTGCTGCTACCTGGAGTTAAAGGTTTATTTTTCGAATGATATGACTTTTATGTTTGAAGTCTGATGACTGCTTGACTCATTTTTTAGGGGCTATTTGAAAGATGGAATTTATGGAGAAAGAAATTATAATATTGAAGAAATCTAGAAAACAGTTGTTGAAGAAATAAAAAATTTAAATGAAAACGAGTACTTATGTCAAAAAAAATAAATGCACTCGAACGCCAAAAATGAAAAAGCTATACATTTTATTATAGGTTTTATTATCCAATAGGATTGCAAGAAATATGCTCAAAGTATATTGTAATATTTTTAATTTTAGTTTCATAACAGTTTTCTGAAGTACGTGAGTGTACCTATTTGTATGTCAAAATTTACGTTTAAATAGGGGCAATTTACAAATCATGACATGGTTATGAAACAATAAGGTCTGTATAACGTGGATAACTCCAAAATCATAGCAGAGCGCTTTCGACTAACTAGTCATCATCAGTGCTATTCGTCAGTGAGCAGTTAGAATGATAGTTGGTATCAAATCAATGTAATAAAAACTTTTTACATGTAACAAGCACAAAACAAGAGTTGACGAACACCAAATTACAATTTTAAAGAATGTTTGTTTAGATTTATTGCTTAAAAAAGCAGCCATCGTTCTGGAAGGCTTGATAAAACATGTCTGTTTTTTATTTCATTATTTTTGCACGTGTAAACAGCCCTTTAAGTTTTCAATATATCATGTTATTTGTTTAAATTAGCTAGTATTTTCTGGCAATATTTAATAAACAGCACACCCAAGAGTAAATGTAAATAAACTAGACAACATACAACCAAAAATTTCCTCCACATTTAATGCATAATATTTTTTATCCTTTTATACTATTTCACTGCTTTAACCACGATTTTATATCACCTCGCTTTCTTGTTTATTCGCCTGGTTCAAAACTTTTAATAGTTTCTCCACCCATTTCTACATAATTAAGCAACAACAATAAAATTTGACCATTTCGTAGATATATTAAAAAAATCAAGATGGCGGCTGCATTATGGTGGACAAGCATTGTTATTTGTGTATCAGGGAATATTGATGAAAGTCAAAAGCTTATATATTAAAGGCCAGTGTTTAAGAATGATGTTTATTTTTTATGGTGTTCACCAATATTTTATTATATACTGTTATTGTAAGCTTCTAAGAATATTCTCCAAAAAAATGGCTTTTTTTATCATAAAATTAGTCAGATAGAATATTATTTTTCATTATTAGTAACTATTTTTTGCTTTGCTGTTTTATTAAGATTTTTATTTTATTTTATTTTTTTAATAGTTCAGTTATACAAAATTCAAATACTTTAATATTTTGTAAAATAAAATAAAATAATTAACAGAATTTAAAAAAAATAAATTTTAGGTGCATTTAATCAATTCAAAAATATTTTCTAGACATCATATTTTCGAAAGGTTTTTCAAAAAAATTTTAGTTTATGCAGCCAGAACAATATAAATTTCACTCGCGAAATTGTAAAATTTTACAAACAAACTACACTTTTTAGACTTTGTCAAACAGTAAATTTCTAATGTAATTACTAAAATTTCTATTTATCCTGATGCATCCGACAAAATATTTTCATATTTAAGATGGCAAGTAATTGCAAATATTTATGTAGGTGAAACTAATCATCCAAATTTAAATCTACATTGCTGTTTATTTATAAAAATATTTACTTGTATTAAACGCTTTAATTTTATCACAAATTTTCCAAAATTTTACTTTATTTTTAGGATAGCAGATCGAAGTCTAGGTAGAAAGCCAAGTCGGCCCTTGCGACCTGTCCCAAGGGCTCATTCAGCCATCTATCCAATATTTGGTGCTTCCTTAAACTTGTTAGACCTATTTACATAAGTCTAGATAACTTTCTTAATGATTCTCTGATACTCTGTAATATGGGTAGGGTAGAACATTAGAGTCAAAAGTCGATTTTCTCATCATATTTGACATATTAACTAAAGTTATTTTTTTTATTAAGGAACCCTGTATATTTTTTTTGGATTAGGCTTATTTATAAGTTCTGAAAAATATATAGTTGTTGATGCTTATTCTTGATATAAGAACAGCACTGAATGATTTTAATAATTTCTTTTCAGTTTTTTTATAGTAGTCCATGATGACAAATCGACATAAATCAGTTTTTTCTTTACAAAGTTAAAATAAGCTATTGTTAGGTATAGAAGGAAAGTTAATCTTATGAAAAATATGGCATGTTAGTTGGTTTTTATCAAAATCAGATTCTTAATTTCGTCCCTCTGCAGGACTGCAGCACCAAATATGTCTTAACGCAGTCTAGTCCTAATGTCGCATCTAGAGAAATAGTATACATAAGTTTCCTTTACATTAGCTAGATCAGGTGTCTTTTCAGTCGACAGCGACCTGTAATTTCCCTTGTGAAGGGCTAATAATCCATCTACTTCTTATGAGTAGCCCGACTGTTTTGGCTGTGTCAAGCTCAACACAAAATTCATTTTCTGCCTTCCTTTACTGCAATTTCTACCTATTCAAGATCTAGGAAGCCCAGCGTTTGCAGCCGCCTTTTTAAAACCTAAGTGAACTTTAAATATTCTTTAACGGTAGCATACACAACATCGCAATAATGTTTTATCTGAAGTTGGTATTAAAAGCCGGATCTTAGATACAAATATGACATTCGTAACAAATGCCTGCTTAACGACAAAAGTAATAAGTAAGGAAAAGTAAGGTGTTTGAAAACGTGTTAGGTTAGCTAGGTACCTAAATTATAATTTAAGAAAATAAAGTGAAAAGAAAAGCATTGCACATAATTTTAAGCCAATGATTAACCCACGATTTATTTAAAACAAGTGTTGATATATGCTCTCTACAGCCTTAGTGATGCTCTCAACTTTACTATTCGTAGTCACGTTTCTTGATATAAATTTAATCTTCCAGACTAAAATTAGTTGAGCGGGAAGTTGTTCTTAAACATAATATATGCAGAAGAGAAATTCAAACATAATTTATCCTAACTTGTAAAAGGTAAATATGATTTTTAGTTCCAGCAAACTGCTTCCGTCATAGACCCTTCAACTTCAGACTTTATCAACTTATGTTTAATAACAGTCAGAGAGGACGCTATATTTATTTCTTTTCTCATAATAATGATGACTTCCTGTCTTATCAGTCGAAAACCTACAATTAATATTTCCCTTTTCATAAGAAATAGGTTTTATGTCTAATAATATTTCTACATCCCTTAAATGAGGCTTTTGTTAAATATGCTGTACATCAATCTCGAATGAAAATGGTGTTGTCTGGTTATTAATTGTGAAACCTATTGAAACGGGATTTTCATTTTTTGAATCACAAAAACCCATCTATTAAAATACGACCTAAAACTTCCTAGTTTGGGTCGTTGGGTTTAGACCGTGTAAAATTGAAATTCCTTTGCGACGTTCCACTTGCGAATATTTGATGCATTTTCAGGGATAACTACTGTTCAGGTATTTATAGTCGACTTATATTCACTCATACGTAACTCACTCTAATGATTAATTTCCAGGCATGATGAAGCACGTAGCCCACGTCTCTATTTAAATTTTTTGGGTTCTTGACGATTCCAATCAGTTCTTTAATTTTTCAATGGGTTTTTAAATCCTTCTTGTCCCGAAACCGATCCAAGAACTATCGTATTTTTTATATTAATCATGTGTCCTGTTGAGTTGCGGTATTCAGCGGCAAGGGATTTAATAATTTGATTTTACTTATACATCTTTCATGTTCCTCAAGTCTAGTAGACACAGACCGACAAGTTTTATCTATATATAGCAACGTACGCTTCCTGTAGGAACAGAGAATTTTAAAAACTCTCTCTGATTGTACAGGAATTACTTCTTTTGGCAACCTTAAGAATGTAAGCATATAAATCTTTTAATTTTATCTGTAGTAGCCTGTATAAAAGGTAAAACTGCATCACTTGATGGTCGAGCTCTAGAATTATTATAATACCTAATCGAACGTCTAATATCTTCGTACAATGTCCGTTTGATTTTAAAAGCTTCAGTCAGTTTTTCTGTTTCCTTTGGGATTGAATTTACATCTTAGAAACTCTAAAGACTAATGAATTGATTGCAAATCTAAATATCTATTCGTATGTTGCGGTATCCTATAAAAACAATGACCTAGGATGCATTTCATTTATACTAACTCATCAAAGAAGAAAAGTGACACCAACTGACTCATTTTCCATAATAAACGATATATTAAAATGCTGGTATAGAATCTAGAAATATAAATAAGTTTTCTTCTGCACGTGGCAATATTACAAAAGTATGATCTACATATACAGGGTATTAATGTAATCACGTTACAAAACTTCTAGGTAGATATAACACATGAAAAAAAAAAGAGTTTATATGAACATGGGCCCGGAAACTCTTCCTCAGGGAGCTAGAGCTCTCTGAAGAAGGCCTTCATAAACTAGTTTTCGTTTTATAGCTCCTGAACTACTTTAGTTACCGCAACTAATTTTGGGAAATAAATTGCTGTTAGTAAGATCATCTATTTGAGCCTATTAAACAATGTTCATTTTAACTAGAGGCATGCGAATCAGGGGGGTATTTGAGTAAATTTGACCCATTCCTTTAAGGCTTCAATTTCTTGCCATTTTGACATCTGATTATGATTTTTTTATACCCTTTAGATAAAAATGCCACTCTTTGTGAAAGTCGCTAATTGTCAGCGTTTCTTCGGAAATTGGCTAAAATCAAGTTAAGATACAATTATTGAAGTTTTATTATTATTATGCTGACTAGTTGAAAAAGAAACTTAAAATACTCTTTGCTAAAATGCCGTCATCATGCTTGATACATTTATTGCATCTAAACAGCATATTTGCTTGATTACTTCAGCCGCGGCGGAAATTCTAGCCACCAAATCTTCCTCTGGCCTGTTTGAAGTTTCATTAACGAGACTTTTCATATGCTCCAAAAAAAAAAATCCTAAGGGTGTTAGATCTGGGCAGCTGCGCGTCCAATTCAACGCCCTCTAAAATTTTCATTTAGGTGCTCGCAGACAAGAAGTGAAAAATGAGCAGACGCTCCATCATGTAGGACCCATAAGTTCTAGCAACACATTTCTTAACAAATTAAGATAAATAGTACCGGTTAAACCAGGAGGCAACATGATCGGTCCAATTAATCGTTTTCCAACAGTGCCGGCCCACATGTTGACCGAGAACCTTGGTTGATGATGTTATGTGAACACCATGAGGGTTTTTCTCAGCCTACATAAGTACATATTTTGAAAATTGAAGTTCTTCTGTACACTGGTCAAGAACCACTGGTAAAATTCTACGCGGGCATGAAATCATTTGATCCCATGCTTGTATTTTTTGAAGATAGTACGGGCGAAGAAGCTGTTCACGAGCAACCTCCTATACACTGACATGATTTACATGCATGGCTTTTGCGACTGCTCGAGTGCTACAGAAGGTGTTCTTTTTGTCAATTGCCAAAGCACCTCTCTCAAAATCCGGGGTTCGCATGGTCCTTTGCGCGCCATTATCTAACCGTTTTATTTTTACGGAACCAGTTTACCTTATCCGGCGTTTTCAGCAACTATTATTTTAAGTTTAATTTTGTACTATCTAGCATAATAATAACGCTGGTTAATTTATTTCTTGCTCATTGCTCTTTTGAGCTACCAATTTCTTCAATAATTGTATCTTAACTTGATTTTAACCAATTTTTGAAGAAACGGTGACATTTAGCGATTTTCACAAATATTACAGCTTTTATATCAAAGGCATAGAAAATTCATAATTAAAATTGAAGCGTTAGAGGAAAGGGGACCAATTTACTCAAAGACGAAGAGTCTTAGTTCCATCTATCCTAGAAGTTTGTAGCATGATCACATTAACACCCTGTATAAACCAACTTTTAGATTCTAAAGGAGCAGATCTTAAAACAATTTCCTCGAAAGCTCTTATATAGAGATGTTCAGTATCACATGAGATAGCGGAGATCCGATTGCGACAGCTAACGCTCATAAAAATAACCTTAAAAAATGAAATATATGGACGTTAAGTATTGTCTTATCATTTTAATTAAGACCGGGTGAAGTTTTTTATGCTTAAATATGTTAAACATTATGTAAACCGAATCGTCACATTTGTATTTGTATGGCGGCAAAAATATAGGCTCAATCTAATGTATATTCTTTAAGATTATCTACTAAATATTTGGCGTTTTTGATATAAGAATAAATCATCCTGTAAAGTACTTGAAAATATTAGCTAAGTGTACCTTTTTATAAAATATCAAACTTATTGCACTGATGATAGAACATAACCGTACATGAGCTGTGTTTATTTTTGGTAAATCAAAGACTACATATTCTCCTTTCTTAGTTGGGTCTGATCGTATATTTTCGAAATTTTCACCCTGAAGTAATGTCTCTATGCCTTCTACATAGTTGATTTTTTCTATGACCACCGTTGCATTTTCTTTATCTGCAGGTAGAACTATAACACTTTTTTTATCGTTGAAGTTTTTTTATAGCTATTCTTCCTGCAGTTCAGAGAGTTAAATTTTGGTAGTTTAGAGTTGCGAAGTTCATGTCGAACTGAATATGCCTGTTCTTGGGATAGTATTCGGATGCTAGGCTCTAAATTCGCTAATATGTCTTTTACTGGTATGGTTTTTGATATGAAAGACAGAGATAATCAATTTTGCTTCCTGTTAATGAAATAGATGAAAAATTGGTTACCGTACTCTGTAGTAATTATACTGCTGTGTTGTTGGCAGTTGCTGGTAAATCTGTTCTGCTTAGAGGAAACTAGTTTTGTCATGTTAAAAAATATTAGATTTCATGTGCCGAACTGAATTTAAAGTCGCTTTAGAAGTTTACGGGCATTTGTGTCCAAATCACGACAAGTAACCTCTTCTTGGTTATGCTAGTTCGGCTAACCATTGCGCCTGGCCATAGTTGTTTAAACATGATACTCGACAGACAGACTATTTGCCATCACGGCTCCCTCAGATCAATATTAGCCTTAACATAGCACACCAAACTCGTACTATGTTAGGATATTAATTGTTGTGTGGAGCTGGAACTGCAATATATTAATATCGAATATTTATCTCAAACAAATTTGGCATTAAATATTATCTTCATTTAGTAAGCAATCTATTTGGGCACTTTAACTGGAAATTTACATTTATATCTTTTTATTATTATTCACCAAGACTAAATTTGGATTACTAGAACTTAATAAAATTAAACACGTACCGTGAAAATTTTGGTTTAAAATATTCATAGCGAAACTCTGTTTGCAAACTTTCAGTTAAATTGTGACTGCATGAAACGCAGATGGTAAAATGCCAACGGGGTAAATGCTGTTCTATGCCAAAAATGTTAAAGTTCTGTTTAATAACATACATATTTCGACGGGAAATTAAACATCCGATTAAATACTATTTTTATTCCTAAAGGCATACAAATATAATTTTAATTTAAAATACTACCATCACTAAAATTTTATTATATGTGCTTAAATTTGCAATACAATTTGCAAATTTAATTATAGTGCTATAGAAGGTAATTTACAGTGTAGGAAAAGTTTGGATGAGAAATATACTACATGATATTTTAATTTCTGTATTAATGCATCATTTTTAAATTCTAAATAAGTATTGCTTTCAAAATACCATCGTTGGCCCCTATTTGTATTAAATGAGTAATAAT
>JAUTXW010002445.1:0-5000 GCA_030620095.1 Kuschelorhynchus macadamiae
TGATTGCTTAACTTCGATTCCATTGAAGTGCCGCTATAGAAGAACAAGCCAAACTTTGTTAAATTTATCTCAATCAGTTAAGGTTTTAATAATATTTTTTTATTTGATAGTGGATACTTGATAAAATAATGGAGCTTCTGCAAATTACAAGTAGTTTTATGTTTTGAACTAATGTTAGAAGCAGTAAGAATTCTCAGCAGAATAATTAGTATTCTTTTAAAACTAGAAGCTATTTTACAAAGTTCGCATATTTGTTTAAATGTATTTTTGCGATTTAATGCAGATTAAAAATAAGCAAATATGTAAGAACCTAAAAATAGAATTTCACTTTATTTTTTAAATTTGATTCTAAATTAGAAGGCGAGATTTAGTCTTTTGTCTTTGATTTTATTTCTCTACCGCTTGCTTCATTTTTTTTAAATCCAAAAAAGCGTTTTAAATAAAATACCATAAATTTGAGGATTCATTGGGGATCATTAAGTTTTAAATAATGTCACAGGGTAATAAGGGTAGTAAATCAGTATTACTTTAAAAGCAGATTTTATTATTGTGTTTAGTAATAAAAAACATATACTTTTATTATTGCCTAAGATTAAAATTCAGGTACCTACTAACTATATAATTGATAACAATAAAAAACAATAATTTAATAATAATTATTATATGGCATGAATAAATTATTATGCAAAAAGTAATTATTTTATTTTTAGTTTGAAATAATGGGCTGACTGTAGCTACACTTACTAAATAACACAAAAAAATTGAACACCCACCAGACCCATTCTCACAAATAAAGACTCATCACAAAATTTAACAAAATAACAAACAACACAAGGAAATTAATAAACAAATTAGTCAAATTATTTTTCCCATGGAGATCATTAACATTTCTATGTTTGCAACTGCTGCCAAAAAAATAATCTCCTGCTTTCATTCATCAAAGGGTATAAGTTTTTGATAATGGCTTTTTTTTTCTCCTCTTGGTATGCCTCTTGCTTTGCGTGAGGCTTTGGCAAATTTAGACCATTTTTTATGGCATTCACTTTTAAAAAATTGAATTCATATGAATTGTCTGATTGCAAAGTCAGTCCAGTACTTTAAAGAAAAAGGATCCTTTTACAGCCACTATTTTAACCATATCGTTAAGATATGGTCGAGGGTCAAATTTCTTGATTTTTGCCTGAGAGCTTAGTCTAGGCCAATAAAAAAAGTCATTGACGTCTCTACTTTTTTTACTACCACTTTTTCGGAATTAGTTAATTTTACACAGTTAATAAAATCATTAAAATCGCAAACTTTTTTACTTTCATGGACAGTTCCACCTGATGGGCCTAGCTGCCCGCACTCATAAAAGTGTGACCCGGCTCGAAAGATTTAATTATTTGTTCACTACTCATATTCGGAGAGTTAACTATGTACACAAGAAAGGAGAGAAAACACCAATTTTTGTTTTGTGACGAACAATTGTCAAGCCACACAGCAATTTTTTTTGCATCTCTGTTAAGTAAAAAGAAATTATAAATGGTGCCAGCACCTCTTTCTTTTTCTTGCCCGCAAGACCTTCATGCCAAAGAGTGGCAATGGGTTTGTTTTTTGATTTTTTCCCTAGGCACAAAGCTTTCATTGAAAGTGTAGAGCTCTGAGTGAAAATACAAATTTTAAACTCTTCCATCCTTGGAAGCATTATACCCTTCTGAAGGTCTGCAGAAAAAAACACTTCATCGTTGTTTTCTTCCCTTTCTGCGTCTATACTGTACGCTTTTCTAGCACGTGTGTATTTGTTTTTATGTATTAAATATTTTGTACATTAGTACTCCGTATTAAGGATTCTCTTCTTCCTCATGACCACTGAAATTCAAACGTCTATAATTCTTCACATTCTTCGTGGTCTAGACGTGTAAAAGATATGTTCATTTCCTTTAAAACAAGTCTGTATAGATCACTAGAACACTGGAATTCTTTATGTTGCTCTTGAAAGTCCCTAAACATGGTAATGGCTGAAATATCACTGGGTAGATAAAGCCGGTTGGGGGCATGTTCTCGTCTGTAGTGCGAAATGGATGGTTTAAATAATTTTATATGATTTTCTATAACACTTCTGTCAGTAATTATGCTTTAGCATGTGGCCCTAAAAATAAAGAAGTGCTTTAGTTAAGAATATAGCGTAATAATATATCATTTTTTACCCCTTCTGTCTTGACTATTCGGCATCTAGTGATATGTTCAGTATTATCATTAGAAGGTAGAGGGACTGATGATAGTGTGTTAGATTGCGTTGTTTCCAGGCCCATAACCCAATGTAGCAAGAAAAAGAACTTTACATACTTGCACCTTTGTAGTACCACTGCAATTTTTCGGTAAAAAATATTTGTAGGTAACATTGCGAGAAGAATCCTGCTTTTTTCTCGCTACTTCAAGTTTTTCGGCGTTATTTAAAATAAATATTCTTTCAGCTTGCCAATTAAGTGCCCAAAATTGCTTATTAATTGATTTCAATAAATCTGTGAACTAACTCTGAACAGTTTCGCTTGCATTTACATGGCGGTTTTACTCCAAATTTAGCCACTTTATCGTCAAATTTAAGTTTTTTCCGTTCTTCCAAAGGCAAGTTATATGATTTACGTTTTTTATCGTTTCCTTTTTTAGTCGTTTTCTGCAAAATAACTGACTGGTGTTCTGTTTTCATTGTTCCTGAGGTTTGTTCTGAAAATATTTCATCATCCTTATTAACAATTTCCGCTAGTTGTTGTTCATTGATGGGTGGCTGCGTTTGATATGTTATCAGGCAATAAAACGTTTTCTTCGTAGTAATTTTGTTCTGGAACAGCTATTGTATCCTCCTGCTTATCCACAACCTGTGCGGCAGCTTTAACTGGTCATTGTATATCGGGTAATAATAATAAGTCAGATAAATTAATCACTGATGTTTCATTTGGAGTTTTAACATTGCTAAATGAAGAGTCTAATATGTTCACATCTTCTATATTATTGTAATCATCAAGAAAAATAATTTCATTTATGTCAGCAATATTAATTGTTTTTTTATTAAAGTCGCTATCTTCGGGTACTTTTTTGACAGAAGATATTTCTGTGCAATTTTCTGTACCACCTTCTCCATTATTTTTGTCGGACTTATTATTAGGACTTACATTTTCTTTGTCTTGCTGTTTCGGTAAAACGATTGATTCTAAAAAAGTTATATTTCTCGTAAAACAATGACTTAAATATTATGTCATCTTACTCTAAAGCTAACTATAAGTTACGTACCATTTGTTGAGTATTCATCTCGTGCATAAGATTGTAATGCCTTCAACACCAATTGTCTCGATCGATTTGACATTCTGTAAAAAACATCCTGGTTTATTTTCAAGTTTACGTTACGACCGACATAAGAAAAAAAGTAATTTTTGACAAAAAAACTGGAAATTTGATTTATTATTAGTAATGACACATGATTGTGGCCACTTTTTCCCCCAATCAATTTAGAACAAATTTGATCTCTTGACTTTTTTTTCGTAGGACGCACCGTTTTCCGTAAAAAATAAAAACCATTTTCATAATCATGCTCAAATTGTTTAAAATTTTGAGTTAATTAAAATGCCAAAATCTGTAAAACGGTAATTTAAATTAAAAAATTTTGAATTATTTATAAAACTATTTATTATTAACTATGTTCGTAAATAAATTATGCCAAAATTTCACAGCTTACAGGTCATTGTCATTTTCAAAATTCAAATTTTGGCCATTTGGACATGATTGTACAGGGTTATCATTTATATTTCGCCACCTATTTACAGGGTCTATTTTTACAAATAGAAAAAAACATTAATAAATAAAAAAGTGGGTTGGATTTTAGGGAATTTTTAAAAAAAATCATTTTGAATATACCCTGTATAGTCAGAAGAAAGGAGTGGCGTATAACTTTATGATTTTTTTAAATGATACACCCTGTATATTTTTCAATTTTTAGATTCTCCTTAACGTCCCCTTTCCAAAAATATATACCATGTTAATATTTGGGCTGGTAGTTTTTAAGTTATTCGACATCAAAGTTGTCGTTTACCTAAGGTTCATTATAATGTTATGTTAATGTAAACAATTATAGGATGAATTTTCATGTAAGAAAATATTTTAATAACAATAATCATACTAGAGAATTTGTCTATGATATTAATTTTGAGTTTTAGAAGGGTTTTTATAATTAAATAAATTAGTTAAAAGACAATTTTGATGTCAAATAACTCAAAAACTACCAGTCCAAATGTAGACTTAATATATATTTTTGAAAAAGGGGCTGTTAAGCAGAATCTAAAAATTGAAAAATATACAGAGCGTTTTGTTTAAAAAAATCGTAAAGTTATACGCCACTCCTTTCTTACACACCCCGTATATTCAAAATTATTTTTTTTAGAAAATTCCGTTAAACACAAACAACATTTGTATTTAATGTTTTTCTATCTGTAAAAATAGTCCCTGTAAATGGGTGGCGAAATATAAATGATAACCCTGTACATACAAAAATGGTTTTTATTTTTTTTTGCGGGAAAACGGCGAGTCCTACGAAAAAAGAAATCACGAAATCAAATTTGTTCCAAATTAAATGGGGAATATAAAAAAAAATATTTTTTAAAATAGCAGTGGCATACAATTTTTTTACTAAAAAAAGGTAAAATACCTTGCGGACGCCACTGGTAAACAATTTTAAAAACAATTAACATGAAAAAATAGAAATTATTGCCCAAAATACGTATATAAAATTTTATAAGGATAATACCTAAAACGGTATGGAAGATATAATAAAAAAATGATCTTTTTCTTAAAACTTTAACACCCTGTATATTGCAAACCAAGCATTTTTAGAAACATGTTTATGCAAGACTTTGGCGATAAAACATGCCAAAGAATCACCCCCTTAAATATTAGCATGTTATTCTGAAACACCCCCCTGTATTATTTATGAAAAATGATATTTAACAAAACTTACCTGAGTTATAAAATAA
>JAUTXW010002445.1:10000-44849 GCA_030620095.1 Kuschelorhynchus macadamiae
GGTCATTATCATGTGGTTTGCCGCTATTGAAAGGTAGGCTTTGGATTTGTAGCTGAGGCTTTTTGTGTTTTGTTTCAGCGAGTTAACATCGTTTATATGAAAGTTTATATCCAATATCCACTAGATTGTATCAAATTATTATTAAACTAAATAACACATTTCAACACATAAAGTGTTAACAAGAGATTTTGCGGAAATATTTTAAATTAGATATACACTTAAAATATGAATTTCAAAAATGTATCTGAAAGTTTGCTTATTTACGAAAAAAATGCCTTCGTGGACAACAGTATTTAAAAACTAAGAATTATCTAGCTTGTTTTTGAGGCTTTTGATTTATTGCCATGCTTCCGTAAAAAATCGACCACTGTGCGGTGCTGTAGGCGGCCAGCAGTGATATCCTCCTTTGACAGAAATGGAAAGACATATATATGTATTTATATCTATAAGGTTCATTCACACATTCATAATTTAGACATAGACCACCTTGAAATTGGTTATGTTTGCAAAATTATTTATTTTTTTGCACTAGTCACTAGCAACATTTTATTTCTTGTATATTTCCAACTCACACAAGGATCATAAAAATAAAAAATTAATATATTAAAAAAACAGTATATAAATCAATTTTCAACGATTTAAAACGTCCGACACAATATCGAGTTAGAATATCGACCGCGCGACCTCTGAACAACTGAACTTTCGCATGCCGACGTGATGCCGCGACCGATCGTTCGAATTATGAGAAGAGACTGGCTGATGACCCAAATCGCGATTTCATATTCCATTTGTTATCACGTTCGGCTGCCGCTCGGTAGCTGTGAAGTCTTCGGGTACTTTCGTCAAGCTTTAAGGTAATCAAAGCAATTTGGACTGCCCAGCCTAGCTTAGTATAGCGTATTTTATTATGCCTAAGGAACGCAACGAGACCATTCGAACCGCCGCGCGCGGCTAATTGTGTAACGTATTTAACTTTTCCCAAGGTTCGCGTTTTATTACAACTATTAGGAGGGACGGTCAAACGAATAATTTATTTTCTGAAATATTTTTGGGGGGTCATTGACCAAATGCCTCTATGGAAGAGCCGCTACTGAATACAATTAAACTTAAAGTTACAAAAGGTTTTGAGATTATCACAAGTTACAAAAGAGAATTTATTATCTAAATATACAATGCGTAACAGTAACTGCTTCCATTTGGACTTATTGTACTATTTTGATAGACCATCAAATGTGTAAATGAAATGTTACAAAATGCTAATTAGAATAAATAAAATTATAGTAAATGTTATTATTTATTTTACCTCCCTCGTAAAAAAGGAGCAATGTAATTGTGAAAAAATCACCCTTTTTCACGTTTCAGGGTCAAAGATGCCGGAAAACATGTTTTCTCAATTCCGTCGGTCTGTTTGTCTGTGGGTCTGTCTGTTCGAGGCATTAAAAAACTACTTATGGTCTTCAAATTTTGGTCAAAAATTAAGGGTTATTTGAGGATGACCTGGCAACATTTTGATAAAAATCCAGTATGGCGAAACAAAATGGCGGCCGAGAGAAATGTTAGAAATGGCTGCCTAATAAAATTTATATCTTATTGTGGTATCGCGATGATCTAGTAAAACTGTGGTACTAATTCGAGATGGCGGAACAAAACGGCTGCCAAATAAAATATTTATTATCGTGACAAAAACCACCCTCTCAAGTTTTACATATTTTTAGGTTTTAGCGTCCCTAGATGCTAAATAACATGATTTATCAGATCCGCCGGTCTCTCTGTCGGTTTGTCTGTCAGTTCGCAGCATAGCTTAAAAACTACTTGTCAGATAGATATCAAATGTTAGTGAAAAATTATGACCTGATAATATTTTGGTAAAAATCTAATATGCCTGAACAAGATGCGGCCTAGTGATATGATAAAAAAATTATTACAAAAAAAAACAATTATCCATTTTTCTCAAATTTTGCACAAAAATCAATTGTTACATAAGAATGAACTGGTAAAATTTCGGTATGAACATAAACTGGTAAAGTTGTGGTACGAATTCAAGATGGCGAAGTAAAATGGCGGCTAAATAAATTTTACTTCCCTCGTAAAAAAGAAGTACTGAACTTATGACGTAAAATCCCTATGAACTTACCAATACATGCGAACGGCAGCCAGTCATCTTTTCGGAGAGCTGTAGGTTGCAGGTTCTCGAGTACATCTTTAGAAATTAAAAGGAGCGGCACCTAATTGACTGTGACTCAATTAGGAAGAAATCTGTATTAATATTTAAATGCTGACAAAATAAAAGTTTAGCGGGCTTTTCAATAAAACAGTATATAAAGTGCAGACTGTCAAATTTTGATGATACCTTTGTTCTTTTTTTTTAAGAGTTATGTAAAATAATTTTGAAACATGAAATTTCATTTATGTTTTACAATTTAAGTGATGTTAAGAAATTAAAAATAAATACATCAAGCAAGTACAATTTGAAAATATAAAATATATCAGATGTGAAATATGATCGTAATTTATTACCATTATACCATCAACCTGCGAACATCTGGCGAAATGTCATGACGCAAATATGTAAATACAAAAATTAGATTAAATAGCGCACAGGGAAATCAAAAATTCATGAATTTTCTTTTACCATACTGCCGCAAGGAGAGTTACAAAAATATAAAATATTTCGCCAAGGCTGTTTTACAAAAAAATAGGTTACTTACTTCCTTTCTGCTACCTTATATAAAATTTATAAATATAAAAATTAAGAATTAATTCCTCGTACTCTTACAGGAAGGAACTCCAAAACCATTGTAGAACTCTTGGTTTATGTACCCCAAAAATTACACCATAAACTTGTAACTATATCCCAAAACCATATCTCGAATTCTTAACCTGAAACCCTACAAACGATTGTTTGTCTTAAAATAAAATAAAATCGACACGGAATGTGCGAAAACAAGTTATTTACAACAAAACTATTCACCAACAAAGGGAATTTCCAGATATCTAGAAAGGCTTCTCGAGAAAACAAAAACAAAACGTTCAGGACGCCATTCTGTTTATAAAAGATAATTGCGAATTAGCTCACAGTAGGAAACTAATTCGAAAATCGACTTACCACGTGGTTGATCAAATGTGGAACCAAACAAAACGGGACCAAAATTTAGGGCCAGATGATGTCCATAAATAGGCCTTAGGCTTTCAACGGCACTGCACTTTAAAAAGAAATTACTTAGGACATACTTTCAGTACCTAAAAAAGATCGGTCCATTAAGGGACTTTTACAAAGCCGGACACATGTTGCACCTCTAAGGAGAGCCAATAGAAAGGGGCGAGAAAATCAGCTCCAGAAAATTCGAAGAAGTTTGACATTCCCCTCCATCATTCTTCCTCACTTCAGACTTCAGACAGAAAATAAGAAACCAATGAAACCATAGTGACAGAAGAGAAAGGCAGGTAAATTCCGAATATTTGTAAACAAAACAAAAACAAATTTCTTTTGTTCTAATTTAGAGAAGTTGAGAATACTTTAGAAAATGTAATCCAATGAATTATGAATAAAACATATTGAGGTATGTAAAATGTAGTTTACATAAAAGTCTTGATATTTTAAAGGTTATATTTAACTGCAAAGTTATGTTATTTTCAGTTTTGTTTCAGATTACTAATTGGCTTAAAATAATGAAAAACCATTAGCAAAATGTTCATTAAACATTCCATACAAAGCAAACATAAAGAAAAGCGGCTTGGATAAATGAAAAAAAAAGCTATGTAAACTGAAACTTTCTAATAGTTCAAGTGTTCTCAAAGTGTTAAATTGATATTTACAAGAAAGAAGAGAGTAAATATGTTTATCATAATTCATGTGAGTGAAATGGACTGAAAGAAGAATTGCCTCAGTGTTACTATAAACTAAATAATTATACATAAATTTGAAAATGTTATAAACTCGTGAAAAATCACCCTCCGAGGTATTCATGTTTCAGGATTCCAGATATCTAAAAACATGTTTTCTCAATTCCGTCGGTCTGTCTGTTTGCAACATAGCAAAAAAACTTTCTCGATTAACTTCAAATTTTGATGAATAAAAATCGAATATGGCAAAACAAAATGGTGTAGGAATCAAATGAAAAAAAATTTGGTACGAATCCAAGGTGGCGGCCTAATAATATATTTAAAAATCCAGCCTGATAATAGATATTTACAATACAAGTGGTATAAAAGCGTTATTAATATACGCGTATGTTAATATCGATGTATCACACGTGTATCGTACCAAATTTTATCTACGATCGTTTAAAATCGTATTCGAGTTATAATTTACATTTTCGTGAAAAGTTTACCTCTCTAATATTTAAATATTTAAATCAAATTTCACATAGGAATGAACTTCTTCTTCTTAGCGCGCCGTCTCCTGTCGAAGGTTGGCGATCCAAATGGCAATCATAGTTCTGGAAAATGCTGCCCCAAAAATATCGGTCGATCTACATTGAAACCATCTTCTCAAATCCTTTACCCATGAATTTTGGCGTCTTCCGACTGATCTTTTCCCTTGGATTTTTCCTTCTATGATAACTCTAAGTATTTCATACTTCTCTCCTCTCATTATGTGTCCTATATATTGTGTTTTCCTACATTTGATAGTAAGCATGAGTTCTTTGTGTTTGTGCACACGGTTGAGAACCTCAATTTTAGTTATTCTCTGGATCCATGATATGCGCAATATTCTTCGGTATAAGTACATCTCAAATACTTCTATCCTTTTCTCAGTCTCAGGATCAAGGGTCCAACCTTCACATCCGTACAATAACGTGGAGAAAATGTAGCATCTTAGCATGCAAACTCTTAAATCCAAGTTTAGATCCGTTCTTATAAAGAATTTCCTCATATTTATGAAGGCCCTTCTAGCTTGTTCTATTCTTGACCTTATCTCCTTCTTTAAGTCGCATTTTTCATTAATTATAATTCCCAGGTATTTATATGAGGATACTTGCTCAACGGTACTTCCATCAATTTGCAGATTTGCACTTATTGCATTTTTAGAAAACACAAGCATCTTGGTCTTGGATATATTTACGGACAGTCCATATAGTTTACTGTAATATACTACACGATCCATAATATGTTATAATTCTGCGAGGCTATTTGCAAATATTACAGTGTCATCGGCATACTTGATGTTGTTAATTTCTTTACCGTTTATTCTAAATCCTCCGTCAGTTCTTTCTAAAGCCTCTTTAAATATGGCCTCTGAATATACGTTAAAGAGAAGTGGTGAAAGCACGCAGCCTTGTCTCACTCCTCTCCTGATAGAAACACTTTCCGAAGTTGCTTGCTCTACTCTGACTTCTGATGTGTGGTGCCAATAGAGTTCGGTTATGATACGCAGATCCTCCTTGTCTATTCCTGTGGCCTTTAATATCTCGATCATCTTCTCGTGTTTAACACGATCGAAGGCTTTTCGATAATCTATCAAACATGCAAATATGTCAACATTCATATCTCTACATCTTTGTGTTAATACATTTAGGGAAAAGAGTGCCTCCCGCGTACCATCCCCACTTCGAAAATCAAATTGAGTGTCATCTATTTGATATTCACATTTTCTGAATATTCGCGTGTGAATAATTCTTAGAAATTTTAGTACATGAGACATAAGGCTTATCATGCGATAGTCATAGCAGTGTGAGGAATTTTTTTTTGGTAGTGTTGCAAATGTGGACTTCAGCCAGTCAGAAGGTATTTTCCCGGAGCTGTAAATTGCGTTGAATAGTGAAGTCAATATCTCCAGGCCCACTTCCTCTTGTTCTGCTATTGCTTTTAGGACCTCTGCATGTATTTTGTCTGGTCCTGTAGCTTTACCATTTTTCTGAGCCATTATTGCATGTATTACTTCATTCTTGGTAATGTAGGGTGCTTCTTCGTTGTTGTCGTCGTTCATTAATGGTGGTCGTTCTGATTGATCGTCGTTAAAAAGGTCTTCAATGAACTCCTTCCACCTTCTAAGCTTAGCTTCCATCCCCACAATTATATTATCGTTGGTGTCTCTCAGAATATTTCCTTGTTGTTTCCGGATTCTGTTTGTCATTTCTTTCACTTTCTTATGTAAGTTGAAGCTCTCCTGTTTTTCCTGGAGTAGTTCTATTTCCTTACATCTATCAAACATCCATTTTTCCTTTGCCTCTCTGCATTTCTTTCTGATGACCCTGTTCATCTCTTGATATTCTTGGTGTTTTCTCTTATATTTTCTTCTCTCAGCCATAAGTTGCAGAATATCCGTTGTCATCCAGTCCTGCTTCTTGTTGTGCACCCTAAATCCCATGTCGTTCTCCTCTATATTGGTTATTACGTCTTTGATTCGATTCCAGGTTATTTCTACTTCTGGCTGCTCTGGTTTCTTAATCGTCTTCAGCTTTTCCTCACATTTAGAACCTATTTGGATTCTTGTGTTTTGATATTTGAGCCTTCCTATATCTATGTTCGCTGATATATCCGCTTTTATGACTCTCTTGAAGCGTTTCATTTTAAAATCCATTACTACAGGGTTGTGATCGCTACCCACATCCCAGCCAGGATACGTTTTCATAGATTTAACATATCTCTTGAGATCTCCTTTTACCAGTATAAAGTCTATTTGGTTTCTTACAATTTTCTGATAACCATCAGCGGGTGATCTCCACGTATATAATCTCCTGTGATGTAGTTTGAAAAAGGTATTGACAATAGTGAGGTTATTCTCAGTGCAGAACTGAACAAATCTGTCTCCGCGGGAGTTTCTTACACCAAGACCGTAAGCTCCAACAATGTCTCCTTCAGTACCTGATCCAATTTTTTAATTAAAATCCCCAATCACTATTGTCAGTGCTCCGTTCTTTGTTAGTCTCATAGCTTCGTCAACGCTGTAGAATTCTTCGATTTCTGCATCTGGTTTGTCGCTTGTTGGGGCATAAATCTGAATTATGTTCATCTTTCGATGCGTTGTTTCCAGTTTTACAAGCATGACCCGATCACTGAGAGGTACATAGTCCACAACTGATTTGGAGATCTTATCGGAGATTATTACGGACACTCCATATCTGTGTTGCAAGTCTGAGCCGCCCGAGTAATAAATGTGTCCTTTACTGGTTTTTTGTTTTCCGGATCCGGGCCATCTGACTTTGCTTAGACCCAAAATATAGATGTTCAGTCTGTACATCTCCGCTTCCACATTTGATAGTTTTCCTGCCATAAACAGGCTGCGTACGTTCCATGTTGCAACACGTACTGTTTTGTTGTATATTTTGATCTTGTCGCAGATATTTCAATTATTCTTATTGGTAGACGACGGGGAGATTCTTCGCACTCTCTCCTCATCTAAGAGGTGCCCCGAACTGAGGGCTATGTTTTCAGTTTCGTCTGCCATAAGGATAAATTGGAAAAATAGTACAGTAAGAGTTCCGTTTTTTTTTGTACCGCAGTACGGAAACCATTTCGCTGCTTCAGCTCCGCCTTCCGCTTTTCAGTACAGGGTGATCAGTTAAGGGTAGCGAGCGGCCATATCTCATAAGATATTGGTCGTATAGATTTGAGAAAAAAAAATCGTAATGAAAGTCGCCAAGAGAAATTGCTGAAAATTATTTTCGAGTTTGTCAAACGTCCGCTAGAGGGCGTAACAACCAACACAAGTAGAAAAATGGGGTTTTTATAGAATTTTGCCTAATGAAAATATATCGATGATATCATTTTCATATTTAGTGACCATTTCCCTACACTTTTTGTCTAAAATGTTTTGTTCTATATATCAAAATAAAGCGGTGGGGGAAGTTCAATTGTTTTTTCAAACAAACCAAGCTGTCTCCCGTTTCTTTTGACCGATTTTAGCAAACTTAGGCTCATATAAAAGAGCATAATTTGCACTACAAAACGATTATTTGGTTTTGAGTTTTTGATGCTGCTGGCGTCGCTAGATGGCGTTAACTGAATTAGTAGCATATTTTTTTTAATGAAAATGAAAATGATTTATCATCTACCTTTTTTTGAACCGTTGATATTGACCAAAATATTATTTTATTTTATTAAAAAATGGCACGCCACTGCTTTTTGTCAAAATAAAAATCATTTTCGTAATCACTTATTAGTTGCTAATAAAAAGAACCTCTTGACTTTTTTTCGTTAGACGAACGGTTTTGGATTGAAAAAATAAGATGTTGTTGTTGGACAGTTTTATTAAGATTTTTCATTGTTAAACATTTTATTTTTTCAATCCAAAACCGTTCGTCTAACGAAAAAAAGTCAAGAGGTTCTTTTTGTTAGCAACTAATAAGTGATTACGAAAATGATTTTTATTTTGACAAAAAGCAGTGGCGTGCCATTTTTTAATAAAATAAAATAATATTTTGGTCAATATCAACGGTTCAAAAAAAGGTAGACGATAAATTATTTTCATTAAATTATAGAGAAATTTATCCCCTTTTAAAATATGTAAAAATGAATATACCATTACATTTGTTTTTTTTGAAAAAAACTAAAAAATATGCTACTAATTCAGTTAATGCTATCTAGCGACGCCAGCAAAAGTCAAAAATTCAAAACCAAATAAGCGTTTTGTAGTGCAAATTATGCTGTTTCATATGAGCTTAAGTTTGCTAAAATCGGTCAAAAGAAACGGGAGACATCTTAGTTTGTTTGAAAAACAATTGAACTTCCCCCACCGCTTTATTTTGATATATAGAACAAAACATTTTAGACAAAAAGTGTAGGGAAATGGTCACTAAATATGAAAATGATATGATCGATATATTTTCATTAGGCAAAATTCTATAAAAACCCCATTTTTCTACTTGGTGTTGGTTGTTACGCCCTCTAGCGGACGTTTGACAAACTCGAAAATTATTTTCAGCAATTTCTCTTGACGACTTTTATTATGATTTTTTTTTTCTCAAATCTATACGACCAATATCTTATGAGATATGACCGCTCGCTACCCTTGAACTGTACAATATCGAAGTTCTTCTCTCGCTACAGTATGATTTCGATGAAGCTGCTGCCCTTCACCAGTGTTGTTTTTATACCAACCCTAAGAACAGGGCTGCCACTTCCGCCCGCTTTGCCATACCGAAGATCTTCTCCGCCATTGCGGCCGTTGTGGTCTTCATTCGTAACCCTGAACAAGGGACCCTTGCAGGTGCTAGCTTTCCGGGTCAGAAAGCTTCTGGAATCTGCGGAAGGCAGGGATTGATTCACTTTCCCTGGTAGGTCTATCACAGAAGGTAACTACTTATTAGATTAATTTCAATTTTGTGCAAGTATTAAGATATAGAGATAAACTGGTAAAGCTGTGGTACGAATTGAAGATCACGGAACAAAATAGCGGCCAAATATATTTTTTTAAATCAACGTAAAAAGAATCTTATTCAATTTCAACATGACGTAACAAAATGGCGGTGTGTGTAAAATATACCACAAAATAAAATTTGGCATAGGTAGAAAGAAAAAAATACTGGTAGGAATCCAATATGATGGAACAAAATGACGCCGAATAAAAATATTCACTATTCCTAATAAAAGAAAAGATTCATATCGAGGGAAGTTCCGGGTAAAGGAAATGCCCGACTTTTTAATTTTGCACAACTAAAATGTTGAAACGACTTGATTCAAAAAAAAGTCATCGTGAAGGTAAGGGAAAATAGCATATGTGCAAATGGCAGCTGAATTCGAAACAATAGAAATTTAAGAAATACTAATTTAAATGTTAAATAATTCGCATACCTATATTCCGATATTGCATATGAGGAAATAAATTATTTCGCGAAAAAGCAAATAAAATAAAGCAAAGGCAGCTCTCGTTATATCAAATGCACTACCCAAAATAATTCAGAATATGCAAGCTGAAAAGGAGCATGTAGTAACTATAAAATCGTTGCCTGAACGATTTTCTCGAAATTATGGCTTAGTTTCTCCGTTCATTCAGATCCAAATATAGAAAAATGATATAAAGCGAAAGATGCGAATGCCGAATGTTGCATATCAATATCGAATAATTCATATTTCGTTATAAATAAGTAGTGATAGCTAACGAATATAAAATATAAATTTCAGTATATCAGATATGAATTGTTATAATAATTTTTTTTTCAAACCTTAATTTGTAGTCGTTGAATATATGTGAGGATAATAATTTCTTTTGACAACATGGAATGCGCCTGGGCAGAATCAAAACGCCCGGTGGTATAATTTACAAAAGCTTGACTTTTCGGTCATAGCTGTTCCTATCTCCACTCATTATTGTATGCATACATATTACAACAGTCGGCAAGGCTATGCTGGGCATTTGTTTTAGTAAGTAGTTGACCTATGCAGGTTATCCCACATAGAAGTTCCACCCCTTATCTCCGTTTTTTTAAGTGAAAGCTTAGTTTAAATAATTTCTAGAAAGTTTTTTTTTCAAAAAGTTGCCAAAAACTGCATTTTTAGGTTACTTCTTAAATTCTTCGCTGTGTTTTTAATTTGAAAAATATTCAAAAAAGTCTACGTTTCGCAATTTATTATTGCATCTTCAGGACAATTTTAAGGATTTGACTTTTATAGTCATATAAAAAAATACACGAACAACACATAGGTAAACAAAGTGAAAATCACGTACAATAATAAAATGAAACACCACAACTAATTAAAACAATTCAACCTAGCTCGTTCAACAGTTGTTTTCTCAAAATGCCGAAAAACAAGTTTTGTCAATTCCATCGTTATGCCTGTCTGTCGGCTTGTCTATTCCCGGCATAGATAAAAATACTTACCCGATTGACTTCAAATTTGGTTGCAAAATTGAGGGTCGTATGGGGATAGCCTGGTAATATTTTTGGAAAAATCCAATATGCCGACACAAGATGCCGGCTTAGTGAAACGGTAAAGCAATTATTAGTAAAATGCTAATTATCCAATTTACCTCAAGTTTTGCACAAAAATCAAGTGTAGCATAGGAATGACTATAAGATAGTAAGACAAAATGGCGGCTTAATAAAATATTTAAAGAATCAGCCTGAAAAACCTACCTATTAAGTTAATTTGAAATTTTCTGCAAGCGTTAGGTGTGGTATAACGATAAACTTGTGGACTTGTGGTACGAATTCAAGATGGCGGAATAAACTGGTACGATTTAACCAAAAATCAATTTTTCATAGCCCGCTTTGTTTCAGGGTGAAATGAAATTGAAATTTGAAATATTGCATGTTTGCAGGGACACCCCTCCTATCTTGTTATCGTTTAATTTATCAGAAAAGTAAAAAGTGATTCTGAGGTAGTTTTTTACGTAAAATCCAGTGGTGTCTTTTGATTTTAGCTGTGGCTAGTCATTTTTATGATATATATATAGTTAGGTTTTCTTAAATGAGACACTATATATATTTTTAAATATTCTTAGAGCTAAGAGATTTTCAGAAACATGCCAGCTTATTAGCAACTTAAATTATTTACTACTATTACAGTACCTACTAGTTCAATTAAAAAGCTAAAATCCTAACACAAAACTAAGAATAATTAAATATTTAAAAATGAATTTAAAAGCATTAATAGCTAATTTTTTTATGAATATTGTTCAAATTAACATAGAATGAAAGCTTTCACGGCTGTGGTCAATTAAGAAATCATGGTTCTTGGAATTAGACCGTGTCAAAATGAAATCACTTTCCGACGTTTCGCCTTTGATTACCCGAGGCAGCTTCAGGGATCTTCACTTCACGAGATCGGAACACTGAATGAGCTCAAAGAGACCCAGGCCGGCTATTTATAGTCGACCTGTGTTAACCGAAGCGTGACTTGGTGTAACTATCGGTTTCAACGTATGATGAAGCCCGTATCTCTATTAAAATTGTTAGGATGCTTATACATTTCAATGGATTCTCTAATTGTGCGTTTATAGAATCCCGAAACTGATGCAAGAACTTTGGTTTCTTTTACATTTATGACATGTCTAGTAGAATGTTGGTGTTCAGATACAGCAGATTGTACACTGTGTCCCAGATT
Organism: Kuschelorhynchus macadamiae; assembly: GCA_030620095.1. Lineage (NCBI taxonomy): Eukaryota > Metazoa > Arthropoda > Insecta > Coleoptera > Curculionidae > Kuschelorhynchus > Kuschelorhynchus macadamiae. The sequence continues at coordinate 21,989 of JAUTXW010002445.1, forward strand.
GCTTGTAATCACAGGGTTTCTCGGTAACCAGCAGAGATAAAACTTTCAGATTTTCGCGATTCTTAGTCAATTTTTCGAGAAACTTTGAATGCCGCAAACAGAATTGTGCCAGATTGTTTCGTTCCCGAGATACAGAGTGAAATAGAAATTTTGCGCTTTTGGGGGTGGTATCATATTTCGGACACCCTGTCAGATAAAGAAAAGGTAAAAACTGCTATGGATAGATATTTTTACGTAGAGCCCAGTGCTGTAATCGAATTTTTTTTTAGACAAACCGTTTTTGAGATATAGCCCAAACTTAGTATTTTTTAAATGGGACACCCTGTATTTTTTGGTTCCAAAAAATTTGCCTTTTTTTCTCTTTAAAATGATGTTTCACACTATGCACTTTTGACGTAAACTAAGCCTTATAAACGCAATATTAAAAGAAAAACGTAAGTTGGCCATGGAAATATGGCATGGAAACAAAAATCAAAACTATTTGTTTCTTAAATATATCAAATATTGCCGTGTTTATCCTCTTATCATACGAGTTACCAATAATTCTAACAGGTAAATTAATAGATATTAAGAAGAAATGAATAATTTTGAAAATAGTCATAAGTATGATATGATGGTTTGTTTTATTGAATGTCATGAAAACAGTGATCAAGCATCTGATTTATATTTTAACAGGTAAGCACCAAGCGCTTAAATTATTATGAACCTCCTTTCTAATTTTTTTTTCAATTCCACTTTGAGTTATGAACTATTTCCAAAAGCTTTTTTTATATCGTAGATATCCAGAAAGGCCTCAGCAAGCAAACAAGGCAATTTTTCAAAGCACAGGGCTAAAACATAAAATACACGAAATCACGAGAACAATGAGATTGTTGTATTAGCAAGTATTCAGGCCAATCACGCGAATTCATGTAGGCATATTCAGGAAACAGTGGGGGTGTCAAAATCACAAACGCAAAGGATATTAAGAAAACATAAATATAAACCTTAAAAGTAAATGTAGTACAACAATTGCATCCTGGAGATGCAGAAAGGCGTCTAAGTTTTTGTAACTGGTATCTTCAAAAAACCCAAAATGACCCTGACTTCGGTAGCAAGGTTATATGGTCCGACGAAGCCTATATAAGTTGTAGTGGTATTTTTAACAGGCATAATAATAGGCACTGGTATACGGAAAACCAATTTTTAACAAGAGAACGTCAGCAGCAAGGAAGGTTTGGGTTTAGCGTCGCTTGCTTTATATTGGGAACAAAGATTACATTCCATATTTACAATAATAATTTAACAGCAGATAGATATCTAGCAATTTTAAATCAAATACTACCGGATTTATTGGATAACTTGCCGCTAGCAAATCTGCACAATATTTACTTTCAGCAGGACGGTGCTCCTGCCCACAATGCGCAAATTATAAGGCCATGTCTATTTGAAAATTTTCACGATCGCTGGATTGGTACAAATGGACCAGTAAGGTGGCCTGCTAGGTCGCCAGACCTCTCAATATTAGATTTTTTCGTTTGGTCTTATTTAAAAAACAAAATTTATCTGAATCCAGTCAATACGATGGAGCAGCTGCAAAATGCAACCATTCAGGCATTTAGATCATTGGAAGATAGACCTATAATAATGATGAATGCTCTAAGAAGAATTCGCACTGTGTGCCAATTATGTGTTCGTGAGGGGGCGGCCATTTTGAACAGTTTTTCTAGTTATGTAGAATTTGTTTAGTATTGTGATTAAGTTTATCAAGATTATTGAGTTTATTTATTTCATAGTAAAAAAATGGTTATTATTTTTTTATGTTGTTTAATTTTGCTTCTGGACACTTTTAATATCTACCCATATTTCCATGGCCAACTTACGTTTTTCTTTTAATATAGCGTTTATAAGGTTTAGTTTACGTCAAAAGTGCATAGTGGGATACATCGTTTTAAAGAGAAAAAAAAGGCGAATTTTTTGGAATAAAAAAATACAGGGTGTCCCATTTAGAAAATACTAAGTTTCGGCTATATCTCAAAAACGGGTTGTCTAAAAATTTGTGCGACTACAACACTGGATTCTACGTAAAAATATCTATCCATAGCAGTTTTACCTTTTCTCTATCTGATAGGGTGTTCGAAATATGATACCACCCCCAAAAGCGCAAAATCTCTATTTCACCCTGTATCTCGGGAACGAAACGATGTGGCACAATTCTGTTTGCGGCATTCAAAGTTTCTCGAAAAAGTGATACAGGGTCGCGAAAACCGCAAAGTTATATCTCTGCTGGTTTCCGAGAAACCCTGTGATTACAAGCAATCTGGGACACAGTGTACAGGGTGTTCCAGCGAGGACTGAACAGGGACCTATTTTCGACCTTCCTTGTATTTTGGAAAAATTCAAAATAGCCAATCGATGTATTTTTTCTTGTAGAATCCAAAAATATCATCGAAAAAATATTTGAACCAGAAACAAAAGAGTTACTCTATGCATCAGGTGTTTTTTAAATGGAATGTATCGTTTTTTATACGATTTTTAGAAAGAGTGATTTTTTTTATGTCCGTTCTGATTAAAAGATTTGATTTTGCGATAGCTGTTTATATTACATTTTAATGTTTTACAAACTAAAATTTTAGCTTCACCTGTTTAAAATATACGATAGGTTGTTATAGGTGATCAAGGTAAAATGACGTTTGAATGCTTTGTCAATAAAAATTGACATTATTTTAATTATTGTCGAAGTCTTCACCTAAAAAATATATATTTGACTCTGATCGAAATGAAATACTCTTTGGACGAGAGACTACAGATTGTTATGCTATTTTACAAGTGCCAAGAAAATGCAAGAGAAGCAAGAAGAAGATTTATTGCAAATTTTCATAGAAATATATCCATCAATACAATTCTAAGGATAAAAAACCTATTTGAGGAAAATAAAACTTTACATGATAGAAAAAGAAATATACAAAGAAGAAGAAATCGAGACCAGACCATTATAAATTATTTTCAAGTTAATCCAACCAAATCTATTTCGGATGCAGTTCGGGAAGTTCAGTACGGTGGCGGTGTAAGGCGCAGAAGAGTTACCCGAGGGACTGTTCACAGGACTCTGAAAATTCATAAATTTAGGCCTTTTCGTATCCTTCCACTTCAGCACCTAACACCGGCACAAAAAGAACTTCGCTTCTAATTTGTTTCTCAAATGGTAATTCGGCAAGAAAACGAAGACCCTGATTTATTCAAAAATATTGTGTGGACCGACGAAGCTACTTTCACAACATCGGGAGTATTCAACAGACATAATAATCACCACTGGGCCGTTGAATATCCAAAAAAGTTCCAGACTATTAAATTTCAAGGGAAGAATTCTATTCATGTTTGGTGTGGGATAAAAAACAATAAAATTTTGGGACCAATATTTTTTAACGGGATTTTAAATGGGCACAGATATTATGAGTTTTTAGAAAACGAAATTGAAAATTTTTTGGAAGACTTACCATTGGCAGAATATCAGAATTTAATTTGGCAACATGATGGGGCGCCTCCTCACGCCGTGCATGATGTGGTTCAATTTTTAAATCGGCGCCATAACGAATGGATAGGGCGAAATGGAACATATGCTTGGCCGCCCAATAGCCCCGACCTCTCAGTTTTGGATACATTTCTTTGGGGCCATTTGAAGAACGTCTTATACAGACAACGAAACGAAAATATTCAACAGATCATGGGAAAAATTGTCGATGAAATAAACCGCCTTAATCAGGAAAATCATATTGTAACAGCAAGTTTAGAAAGGCTACAAAGGGGTTATCGATGTTGTTTCGAGAAAAACGGCGGTCACATTGAAAACTTATGTTATTAGTAGTTTTATTTTATTATTTAATAATTATTTTTTATTGAATTTCTTTTTCTATCATGTAAAGTTTTATTTTCCTCAAATGGGCTTTTTATCCTTAGAATTGTATTGATGGATATATTTCTATGAAAATTTGCAATAAATCTTCTTCTTGCTTCTCTTGCATTTTCTTGGCACTTGTAAAATAGCATAACAATCTGTAGTCTCTCGTCCAAAGAGTATTTCATTTCTATCAGAGTCAAATATATATTTTTTAGGTGAAGACTTCGACAATAATTTAAATAATGTCAATTTTTATTGACAAAGCATTCAAACGTCATTTTACCTTGATCACCTATACCAACCTATCGTATATTTTAAACAGGTGAAGCTAAAATTTTAGTTTGTAAAACATTAAAATGTAATATAAACAGCTATCGCAAAATCAAATCTTTTAATCAGAACGGACATAAAAAAAATCACTCTTTCCAAAAATCGTATAAAAAACGATACATTCCATTTAAAAAACACCTGATGCATAGCGTAACTCTTTTGTTTCTGGTTCAAATATTTTTTAGATGACATTTTTGGATTCTACAAGAAAAAATACATCGATTGGTTATTTTGAATTTTTCCAAAATACAAGGAAGGTCGAAAATAGGTCCCTGTTCAGTCCTCGCTGGAACACCCTGTACAATTCGTTTCTTTCTGATACATCGTTCATATTCTTTAAGCCTAGTCGATATGGATCGTCCAGTTTCTCCAATATAGACATCAACACAGGAACAAGGAATTGCATATACTACTTCCGTTTGAAAAGGAATAATGTCCTTTGGCGATCGCAAATAGTGTCCAATTTCCTTGTGTGTGTTAAAGATTGTACGTATGTTGGACCGGCGAAGTAACCCTGCAATCTTGTCTGTAGTTCCGTGTATAAATTGAAGAACTACATTTCCTATCGATAATTCCTTATAGGTATCATTTCGTGGAGTAGGATTATGAAGATGCCTCGTGCAATCGAAGGCGAAACGTCGGAAAGTGATTGCATTTTGACACGGTCTAATCCCAAGTACCATGATTTCTTTATAGTTCGAATTGGTGGCCGCCATATCTTACACAAATTTCGCACATAGTGCCTATTCGCCTCAAGGTATTTAAAATAATATGTAACTCTCTGAAGGCTTCTTCAATAGCATTTTTCAGCTCTTCTATCCCCACAAAAAGAAATCCAGAACTTATAAATCGAAACTTTGCCTTGCCTTTCACGTGGAAATATAACATTCTTATTTTCCTGAGACCAAACCCTATCATTATGCCGATGCCGGTTCAAAATACCAGCAATGGTAAAATGCGCCTCATTGGTTCAAATTTGTGTTTTTTTATTGTTTGAACCCCGGATTTAACAAGGCTAATAGAAACTTTAATTTTTCGACAAGAATTAGTTGGAACTACCTCGACCAAAGGCATCACATCCACTTCGTCGATATCGCGATTTTTCCTGTTGTAGGTTTTAGGCCACGGTTTGACAAACTTTATCTGGTTGTCTTCTTTCTGGACATCTACAAGGATATCATATTTTAAATATTTAACTAGAATGAGAAAAATAAATACCTATAATATTACCTATTTAAACATAATTCCAAAGCTTCATCTGCGTTTCCGTTGCACTGGATATAAGTGACGAACATGTGGTATCTTTCATAATTTTCGAATATTGTATCGTCTACCATAGTTGAGAAGTTAGTAATGTTATTAAAAAGTTTTAACGAAAATCGAGTCAAAATACAGCAAATATGTTCGCTATTCTGACATAAACTATTTTTGTTATTTCAAATGTCCACCTTGGCCTACTAAGATTTTTTGATTTTTTAATTATGTTTAAACAGGTAATATTATAGCTATTTATTTTTCTCATTCTAGTTAAATATTTAAAGTATGATTTCCTTGTAGATGTCCAGAAAGATGACAACCAGATAAAGGAATCTTTCGTTTCACAAAAAAGTAGCTCCGTGATGTAAAAACCGCAGCACTCTATATTTCCAAATAATTGAAATACACCTTAAAACCGTCGAAATCTATACAAGGTGTATAATGCTGAAACCATTTAGGTATCACACCTAAATAGTTTCAATCATAGAGTAAGAATTAAAGTAGAGATCACAATTCATTCATAAGTCACGTTAGGGGTATGCGCCAATATGGTTCCTCTATTTTTCACATTCTATCGACCAATGTTTACGATAAAACAAGAAGTGGGGATGGCAGATGTTCAAGTCGTTGCCATTTGTTGTCGAATGTCAGTGGCGGCGCGAGTTTTCACTTCCAGCATAAGGCAATATCATTAATTGTGAAAAAATCATCGTTCCGGGTTTTTACAGATCTGCATGTATTTCCGTTAGTGTCGGTCGGTCGGTCTGTTCCGGTGTAGCTAAAAAATTCACTTCCTCGATTAGCTTTAATTTTATTTAATTTTCCACAAAAATTACGTCTAATACAAAAAAAAACTGGTAAAATATTGTTATGAATTCAGTATGGCGAAACAAAATGACGACCTGTTAAAATATTTGATGTACGAAAATTAAGAAATGGGCCGTGCTTCATTATCGTTGACAAAAGGAAGGATTCTTATCTATTCCTTAATAAGGTAAATAGGTATTTTTACAAATTTCAAAGAAATAATCGTTCCCTACTTCACTATCTAAAATCGAATCATTAAGTTAGGTAAGTTTAAAAGGAAATTAGTTATTTATATATTATTAAACTTTAGTTTTTAGTTATGTTTGCCTTACGTCACTGTCATTTTGTAATTATTTGTTCAGTTGTTAAAAATGCCATCTTAAACCTGTAACTGTCAAGTTAAACCTTGTCTAAATTTAAACCTCTTTAGTGAATACTATTGTTAGAGTTTTAAACTAAAATCAATGTTTTTAACGCGCTATATTGGCTTCCTCCTCGTCTGAATGTATGTTTGTATGTCTGGTTCAAATCTTGTAATGGATTTTTCACCACCTCCATTACCAATTATTTTCAAATTTGACATGCATACACATAATTTTGTTATTTGTATAGATTAAACTGAAAATCGGTGCCTAGGAAAATTTAATTGCGCCAATATAGCGAACGAATTTTGTAATTTGATGATTTGACAGATTCGGCTGAAATATCAGTAGGTACCTAGAAGTATTTAAAGATGAAAGTTATGAAATTTTAGTCAATATTTGAGAATTGAAAATGGCGGCACCAACATACCAGACTAATTTTAAAATGTTTGCAGATTTGATTAAAATTCGGCATTTAGGAGTATTTATGACTGCACATCATACATTTTTGTCAACATTTTAAAAATTCAAGATTGTAATGCCAACATGGCGGCGCAATTTTAACATTTGTATAGATTTGGCTAAAAGAAAGTAGGCATCTGGTGCTATTTGAGAATACATATCATACATTTTTAGTAAATATTTAAAAAACGAGAATAGGAATGCCTAGATTGCGATCGAATTTTAACACTTATACAGATTTGATTATAAATCGATATTAAGTGTGCAATTTATACATTTTTAGGAATAAATAATCGAAATGGGGATATCTACAATCAATCAATCCGATCAGTGCGTTTTTCGGATATTTTTAAATATTTAATTAGACCACCATTTGTTCCCCCATTTTGAATTTGTCTCAATATCTTTACCAGTTCATCCCTATGATGGTTGTCACACCTCATGTTTCTGCAAAATTTGGATAAAATGGATAAGCAGTTTTTTAGTAATAATTTTTTAACATTTCAATAGGCCGCCATTTTGTTCTGCCATATTGGATTTTCACCAAAATGTTACCACGTCATCATCATATGACCTTTAATTTTTAACCAAAACTTGAAGTAAATATACATACAATGTAAATATATATACAACTCTCGGAGCATTGCCTTAAAAATACTTATTTATAATATTTAAAAATTATATAATTATTAAAATAAAAATACTTATTTATAATAATTATATAAACAAATGGATGGTGCTCCAATAGGGTCCTCGCTATCACCAGTAGTCGCGACTTTATTTATGATATACTTCGAGAAAGAAGCTCTCGAGAAAGCAAGTTTAAAGCCCAAATTATGGATTCGTTATGTGGATGACATATTTATTACATGGCAACATGGTCATGCAGAGCTCGAAAAATTTCTGACTCACGTAAATTCAATCCACCCCAGAATACAATTTACTCTAGAGTTAGAGGAAAACAACAAACTATTATTTTTAGATGTTTTGGTCACAAAACTGCATAACGGACATTTCGAATATACCGTATATAGAAAACCAACACATACAGACAGATATTTAAATGCAAAATCACATCATCACCCAGCACAAATTCAAGCTGTGGCAAATACCCTAATATCCAGATCCGTGCGATTAACTGAAACACAGACGAGACAAAACGAAATAAAGGTAATATCTAGTGCTTTAAAGAAAAAGGCTACACAAATCGCACCATAGAGAAAGCTATTAATGCACAGGTTTCCCGAACAACGAACAACAAGAATTATGAACCGGGAAAGCAACAAGTAGTCTTACTATATGTAAAAGGCACAACAGACAGAATCGGAAGAATTCTTAGGAAACACAACATACAAATAATAGACAAGCCATAAACAACTATAGGTAAACTACTTGGAAGCCCAAAAGATAAAATCAAACTGGAAAACCACGCAGTATACAGTATTCCGTGTCAGGACTGTGAAAAGTTGTACGTGGGGCAAACTAACATGCGCATATCGGCAAGGGTGGAAGAGCATAAACTCAGCATCAGAAATAAACATACAACCTCAGCTTTATTCCTACATCATCAGGAAACTGGCCATAAAATAAATTTCGATGGGTGTAGGGAGATTGCCAATGTAGAACATTATAAAACCAGAATAATCCGAGAAGCCATAGAAATTGAAAAACAAGGTGATTTGAATAAAAGAGACGAATCATTAAAACTACCAACAGTGTGGAAGACAATAATCGACAAATCTGCGCAGATATAACCTTCGGAATCGAGTGGGGTATAAAAGGAAGCGTCGCAGTCACCAACACCTCAGTCTCTATTCGGACGCGAGAAAGAAACTTCGAAAATGCCAAATGTAATTTTGGCGAAACGTCAGCAAAACTGTTCTTTTCGGAACGACAGTAGTGAACGGATGTACCGGGTGGTCGAAATTGGTCTGTTTTAACAGAGAAAACCTATTTCCTGACTAGATAGAGCAAAACTGACTTAGGTGTCATGGGCTCGATTTCTGAGAAATGTTTAATGGCAAAAACCGCCTGCCGATATTTTCACTGCCAACTGAGATATAGGGCGTTTTTCAATTTTCGGCCATTTTGAAAATTGTCCATAACTTTTTTATTTTGCGGAATATTAACATTCTGCAAAGACATTCTAAAGGCACTTTTTTATGTGCAATCCAGTGGTGTACTCAGATTTTTTCTATAGTTGTCCGTTTTATCATAAATAGGCAAAACTTTTTTTTTTCAAATGGAAATCATAGTTGGCTATAAATTATAAAAAATGCTCGCGTTTAGCCCTTTTCAGTGATATAAAGTTGTAGGTACTTATTTTCAAAAATAACGAAAATATTAGGTGTTTTTGGTTTACATCGAAGTAGGCCTTGGAATAATGACGCGCGTTCAATATTTTGAATATATTGCTGTCAGATTACTGTAGTCTGGTGTAATTATTGCGTTTTGGTGTTATCTTTATAAAGTTGTGTTAAGTTGCTGACAAAATATGTTTGAGAATTATGAAAAGTATGATATGTTAAAATGTTACATATTATCTAACGAAGTTCCTGAAGCAGCTAGTGAATTATATTTTAATACATTTCCCGAGCGACGTCAACCGGATAACCGAATTTATCAAACATTAAAAAGTAATTTAGTAAATTACGGAAGTTTTAAAAAGTTAAGAACAAGACATTATGAACTAAAGGAAGAAAAGGAAATCCAGCAGCTAAATATAATTGGTGAGGTATTAGATCATCCTGGCACCTCCTCTCGAACATTGGCTAATATAACGAATGTTCCAAAGACCACCGTTTTAAAAATACTCAAAAAACATAAATTCAAACCGTACAGAACGAGAAGAGTTCATCAACTCCGTGAAGGGGACGCCGCTAGAAGATTGAGATTTTGTCAGTGGTATGAGCAAAAATTCATGGAGAATGAGAATTTTCCATTAAATATTATTTGGAGTGATGAATCCAGAGTAGATACTTCTGGTATATTTAATACATATAATTCATATCACTGGTCCACTGAAAATCCACACGTAGTTGTGCAACAAGACCGGCAAGGTCGGTGTGGATTCAATATATGGGTGGGGATATTCCGAGGAAGATTTGTGGGACCTTATTTTTACGATGGAAATTTAACTGCAGATGATTATGTAAATATTTTGCGCACATATATTGTCCCTTTGTTGGAAGACATACCTTTAGCTGATGCCAGAAATATCTACTATCAACAAGATGGTTGTCCCCCGCACAATGCAAGGATCACAACTGATCTTTTAAACTTCGAATTTCGAGAAAATTGGATTGGTACGTGGGGCCCCATACCTTGGCCTGCTAGGTCCTGTGACTTAACTCCCTTAGATTTTTTTTTGTGGGGAAGATTGAAGGACTTGATATTTAAAGGAAGAACCTTTCACACAAAAGAAGAATTGCAAGAGGCCACTAGGCAAGCTTTTGCATCTATTAGCCCAGTTGAACTAATAAATAGTTGCAACTCGGTACGCAAAAGATGCTTAGTTTGTATTCAACAGGGAGGGGCTCAATTTGAACAACTTCTCTAAATATATTTATCAGAAACCTATCTAACTAAATACCTAGATTTTCATAATTATTTTTTATTTTCACTTGTAGCTGTAAATAGTAGTTTAGTTTGTTAATTTTGTTCAACTTTGCTATGTAAACAAAAAAAAAATAAAAAAAATTAATAATAAATAATTAAAATAACGTTAGCTAGTGTTATTTAAAGTTGTGTTTAAGTTGCTAACAAACTATAAATCTTAACAATACATAATTGAGATATTGTCATCACAAATCAAAGCCTACTTCGATGTAAACCAAAAACACCTAATATTTTCGTTATTTTTGAAAATAAGTACCTACAACTTTATATCACTGAAAAGGGCTAAAGGCGAGCATTTTTTATAATTTATAGCCAACTATGATTTCCATTTGAAAAAAAAAAGTTTTGCCTATTTATGATAAAACGGACAACTATAGAAAAAATCTGAGTATGCCACTGGATTGCACATAAAAAAGTGCCTTTAGAATGTCTTTGCAGAATGTTAATATTCCGCAAAATAAAAAAGTTATGGACAATTTTCAAAATGGCCGAAAATTGAAAAACGCCCTATATCTCAGTTGGCAGTGAAAATATCGGCAGGCGGTTTTTGCCATTAAACATTTCTCAGAAATCGAGCCCATGACACCTAAGTCAGTTTTGCTCTATCTAGTCAGGAAATAGGTTTTCTCTGTTAAAACAGACCAATTTCGACCACCCTGTACACCCGCAATGAAAACACATTGTATTTTTCCACCAGTGAAGGACTAAATATCAACATATTCAACTCAATATCCTAAATCTTAAATTCTATCCAGTTTAGAACACGTTTACGAACACATTTTTACTTTTAATTACCCAAGGAATCACCATTTAAATTCCTTTACCTGACAACACTTATATAAAAAATTGGCCGAACTCAAGTGAAAATTAAAAAAAGGCGCGAAATCATCCGACACTTTATTATTTCCCCAGATTTCATCCAAAATCTAGTGAATTTCGAAATCGCAGTACGTTTTTTTGAGCGTGAGATGCTTTTTCACTATTTTAAAATAGTTCTATATATTCTATAATTATTTGAATTCTCTGATATGAAAAACTATTGCAATCGTCAAAAAAATCACCTCAAAGTCTTTCTTGTATCATTTTGCTCTGAGAATTCTCACATGACCCCCGACGAAATAAACGTTCTATTATACTGAACCGTATTGGTCAATACGTCATGTGACCCAAAATAAGTGAATAAGGTGTCTTCCATTAGACATAACCCTCCGTATTCACTAAAAAGTTTTAAGAGTTAGTACATTTCTAGTTGCCATGGTACTTAAAACTCTTGGTTTGCCATTTATGTTTCGCTTATGTCACTGTCATTTTATAATTGTGACAGTTAGAAAAAATATTTGTTCAATTGTTAGGAATGTAATCTTAAATCTATAACTGTCAAGTTAGACCTTCTCTAAATTTAAAAAGGAAATCTAGCTGTTAACTTACTTTTTTTTTATTGGAGGTCATCGCCAATAGCTCTACTAAACCATTAAAAACTAAAAAAATAAACTCTAAAAAAAGTAAATAAAAAGTAAACAAAACAAGTAAAATATGTACACCTATCACTAAAATATAGCGGTGATTGCGATAATAAAAACATAATTTAGTTTATTAAAACTTAAAATAAATAGTTGTATGAAATAAGATAAAAAAACTACTTTTTGTACATTAAATCTATACGTCTGTCTTTTAAGGTTGCAAATTTATCTATAATTTGGTCGTAAAAGTTTTGGTCTTCACTAAGTTCTGACAGTAATTCCTGCTCTATTGACATCATTGCTAAACCCGAAAGCCGTTCTTGTGTCATTGTGTTTCTTAGGTAGGTTTTGATCCGTTTAAGACATGAAAAATTATTTGAATTCTCTGATAGGAAAAACTATTGCAATCGTCAAAAAAATCACCTCAGAGTCTTTCTTGTATCATTTTGCTTCTGAGGATTCTCACATGACCCCCGACGAAATAAACGTTCTATTATACTGAACCGTATTGGTCAATACGTCATGTGACCCAAAATAAGTGAATAAGGTGGCTTCCATTAGACATAACCCTCCGTATTCACTAAAAAGTTTTAAGAGTTAGTACATTTCTAGTTGCCATAGTACTTACTCTTAGTTCGCCATTTATGTTTCGCTTATGTCACTGTCATTTTATAATTGTGACAGTTAGAAAAAATATTTGTTCAGTTGTTAGGAATGTAATCTTAAATCTATCACTGTCAAGTTAGACCTTCTCTAAATTTAAAAAGGAAATCTAGCTGTTTACTTAGTGATTAAAAGACAATTCCAAACTTAAACGGCCATTTTTTTACAAACTCACGTTGCGGCACTATAGTTGGATCAACTAAAACTCCTAGTTTCGCAATGTCCAAGATAAAGTAAATAAAACTTATTTATTAAATATTTAAAAAAACAATGTTCTTCTAATGTCACCGCACCTTTAGAACGCTGCTTTTTAAAATAAGGCAACATATAATTAGAAGATTGAAACGATATCAACAATTACAACATAATACATTAAAACACGTGCAGCAGTGAAGCTAAGAAAAGCCTGGTAGCTAATGACAATTTTAATTGAATCAATTTCTCAGTTAAAATAGTTTTTAGCAAATTAATTTCTTTAATGTTAATTTAATTAATGACTATTCTACTTTTTTACTATAAGAATCGCATGTCGATGAAAGTGGGATGGCCTAATACGACAGTGGGATGGCCTGATACGTGGAGTTGTCGACCGGGGTTGCCATATCTGACTAAAACTCTTATTACTGGTGTAATCTGATCTGAGGCTTTGAGTATTTTAGCTTGTATCTTACTATTTTGCAAATAAAAGTAATTTCTTTTTACTGCTTAGAAACTAATACTGGAAAAACATTACTATTCTCTGTATGAAAATTTTATTGCATCATGTTTAAACATATTCACCGTAATATAAATTGGTATAAAGATTGAAGTTCCTGGCTAGGCTTGGCATCGTCGTACGATCGACCTTATACTGTGAGGTAATCTTGGCATTTGATAAAGATTTAAATAATGGACTTTATTTTTATTCTTACTCTAAGGTTTCAATCCATGGTTATGCAGAATTCTACTAATTGAAGATTTTGATATTGCAGTGTTGTCGGCTGCTGATCTTGTAGAATTCCCTGGATCATTATGAAAGAAACCCAAGACTGCGATGGATTGTCTTAATTGGTTACTGGCTGCCTACTTTTTAGTGGTTTGCAGAGTGAAACGTACTGTAGAGAATTTGATAAAAATGTATCTCATGGTTTTTCCATGTAATCGGGCTTTCTCGGAAAACTTTACATCACTTTCTTCATAATACTATGGTGTATTTGTAATTTCAGGTAAATTGAATAAGTGGTTTTTTAGCAATAATTTTTTAACATCTTACTAGGCCGCCACATTTTTCCACCATTTTGAATTTTTACCAAAATGTAACCATCTCATCTCTTTATGATTCTTGATTTTTGATCAAAATTAGAAGTCATTCGGATACAGACAGACCGACAGAATTAAGAAAACATGTTTTTTGACATCTAGGGACCCTAAAAAGTGAAGATCTGTAAAAACCTTCCCTTTTACGATGGAAGTAAAAAAAATCATCAAAGTCGGAACTGATCTTGAGTATTAAGAAGTAAAAATCTTCGAAATCGAGCAAATATTAGGTTTGCGAAAACGTTTTGTTAATATTTTAAGTTCTCATGTGTGAACTAAAACCACGTACAAATTCGAAATCCAATGAATATAAATTCCAAATGTAACAACAAAGAGCACAATGGGTACAGCGTGGTCGATCAACCCTTGTATTTTTATCGTGTGTCACGTTTTATCTATCCAACATATAGCCAGAATGTTTCACATAAATTGTGCAAGATTTATTGCTATACCATACCTCGTTCATATTTGTTTTTTGCTTTAACCCTAACGAATGATACATTACTGAAAAGTTTATTATACAGGTTCTTAATATATTTTCTTCGTCCCTAAATATATATATATATATATATATATATATATATATATATATATATATATATATATATATAAAACAATTAAATGTAAAAAATGTTTTGGATAATACACAGTGTTCTAAATAAAAGTTATGATCCCAGGACATATGTAGTTAGAATTCAAATTCAAAATTCAAATTCAAATTCAAATTTTTTGTTTGGTTTCAAGCACTATAAATAATAGAAACACGTCAAATAGAAATGTAAATAGACATATAGCAAGTACCTAATATAAACTAACAACAGATATATCCAAATATAGAACACAAAACATAGTATATAATTTTTTCCTCAAGTTAAAATCTGATCTTCAGTGCGGTGTCCAACAAAACAAGATAAAAAAAGGTTTTCAGTTTGCATATTACGATGGGTTATTTCTCAAAAAAGTGAAAAATTCATCTGTGGTGTAAAAAGTCTGTGATAAAAGTAAGCTTTTAATTTTATTTTTGAATTTATTTTGACAATTTATTGCTTTAATATTATAAGGTAACATATTACAAATTTTACTCCCAGCGTAGATTGGTGATTTTTTATAAATATTTAAGTTATGCTTGTCTAAGTAGAAGTTATTTTTATTTCTTGTATCATACGCAACATTACTGTTAATTTGAATTAGATTTTTATTTCGATGGATATATGATAATAATAATATAATAAGAGATAAATTGAAGCAACTGTCAAAAGTTTATTTGACCTGAATGTCGCTCTGCAAAATGTTTTAAAAGGTATACTAAAAATGATTTTAACGATTCATTTTTGTATTATAAATACTCTCTCTATATCTGAGGCGTGACCCCACACTACTATGTTATAAGCTATTGCAGAGTATATAAAAGCACAATATACATTAAATAATTGTTGTACGGTCAACATAATTACGGAGACCAGAAATTACGTAAGCTCCCCTATTAAGCTTCTTACAAACATTGTCGATCTAAATGTTCCAATTAAGGTGGCAAACTAACACATGAGGAAAGCACAAGATCATGACCATCGAAGGAAATGCTGATATCACAAGGTGCTCTACGAATAGTTCTTAAGTTCATAGCTAAAGTTTTGGTATGGTTAATCATTAGCTTATTAGCAAAGCACCATTTAGAAAACTCATTTAGTACAGTGTTGATTTTATTTTTTAAGTGACTTTCTGATATATCGGAAACTACAATAGTAGTATCATCTGCATATAGAAAAGCCTGGCCCTGACTTATATAGCCAGGAAGATCATTAATGAAAAGTAGGAAAATCAAGGGACCTGAGATACTTCCCTGAGGTGTGCCAATATTCTGATTAAAATCAGACGACATTACATTTTTAATTTTCACAGAAAATTTTCTGTCAGGCAAAAATGAAACTATAAATGCGTTTATATTACCACGTAGTCCTAAGGCGTCGAGTTTAGCAGAGACAAACTGTTTATTAATAGTGTCGAATGCACGTGTCAAGTCAAAAGACAACGTAATTACAAATTCACCTTTGTCCATCTTATTAGAGATATACTGTACAAGATCAGTGCACCCAGTTTCCGTAGACATGCCTCTTCGAAAACTATGTTGCCTGTCGTTTAAGATATTATATTTGCAAATAAAGTCATAAATACGATTGTAAACAATTTTTTCAAAAATTTTAAAAAAGGATCTTAACAAGGAATAGGCCTGTAGTTTTCCATGCTAAGAGGATCCCCCCCTCTTAAATATAGGTACAACTATGGATTTCTTTAGCCTGTCTGGAAATACACCACCACACATCGAAATATTAATCAGGTCACACAATGTGGTTGAAATATTAAATATAACATGTTTAATAAACTTAATGGATATAGAGTCGAAACCACAAGAACCTTTGTTGGGGAAACTCATGAGAACTCTCTCCACCTCGTTACTTGTAACAAACCGGTAATAAAACGAATTCAAGACAAGTCTTCGATCAATAGTCGGAGAATCGCCCACCGAAATAAGTACCCAGCTTGGCAGGGATAACTAATTCCAAATATTCCCCAAAGACTGACGCAACCTCAAGTGGCTCAGAAATTATTTTATTATCCCGAGATAGAACTATGTTTTTTGTAGTATTAATGTTTTTGCCCTGTATTTTGTTAACTATTGACCAGCTTGTTTTAATTATTGGTTGAACGAGAAATTAAAGTGTTGTAGTAAGCGAGTTTTTCATCTTTAATTTTCATAGTTACTTTTTTTAAAATGTTAAATAGCGATGTTTGATTGCATCGTCCTTACTATTATTTTTTAGCCAGTTTAGTTTTTCTAGATTATTAATTTGGATGAAAAGGTCCTCCGAAAATCTAGTTTTAAAATTATTTTTAATTTTTTTGGTCTTCAGGGCAAAAGTAGTTTTTTCCAACAAAAGGAGTCAAAAAAACTATCAAAGTCAAGGTTTGGGTCGGAACCTGAAAAACCCTCAAATGCTCTACTAAATCTATAAATGATTTCATTAATGCCTATTTCATTAATGGATCTGTAATCTATAGTATTATTAGTGTTATAGTTATTGATTTTTTTGGTAATTCGCATGTATTATAAATTTAAATATGCTGTATGATCTGAGAAACCCAAATCACAGTTACGTACCTGAAGCAAAGAAGGTTTATTAGAAATAAAGTAGTCTTAAATAGCATTCAGTCTGGTTGGATTTTTTAAAAGAGAGACCATACCGAAGCTCTCTAATAAATTCGAGAGTATACTATGTGATTTATCATTACATCTAGCATTTAAATTCTAATCACCACACACAATGATCAACTCAAAATTGGAAGCTGCTGTGAATGAAATTTGATTTAGTACATCAATAAAAAGCTACAAGTCTCCCGATGGTGGTCGGTAGATATCAATCAAGCAAAGATGTTTTAGTTTCAGACAGCAACACTCAATAACTGACTCAACTGAGAGACTGTCAATAATCTTCATAGGAGAGGCCTCCGATATGAAAGAGTTGTGAATAAATATGGCAGTTCCGCCATGCTTACTTTTAGTTCTGCAAAAACTATTTAAGAGAGTAAAATTGTTAATATAAATATTGTTAATTTGTTCACTGGTTAGCCAGTGTTCGTCAAAACAAAGAATTTTAGGACAATATTTCTGACAACACTGAACATTGATGTGCAACACAGTGACGTCCAATGATTGATTAACTCCTAAGAATTCTGATTAGTTAGGGGTGAGGCAGGCTGTAAACCTTCTAACTGCATATCCCTCCGGCCATATTTGGCCATCGTAGACTTTGTTTACCTGGTAAAGTGGGAAAGTAATTTTAAACGAAGCTGAAGAAGGGTCTTTTTTCACAAGTTTCTCACAAATGAAGGTAATATCTGGAGCCGTCATCTTCAAGTAATTTAATAACATGTCACTGGTTGTGTCCTCCGAAAGACGATATACGTGAAGATATCCATTTTTGGGTACAGTTTTTAAGTTGTTGGTAGTCGATTTATTGCTTCCGATCACTGTCTTTCCTTTGTTTATTTGTTTACGTGAGAGCGAGGTATTTTGGTATTTGGTCTGCTCCGCAATAGTATATATATATATATATATATATATATATATATATATATATATATATATATATATGTATATATAAATATATATATATTTATATATATATATATATATATATATATATATATATATATATATATATATATATATATATATATATATATATATATATATATATATATATATATATATATATATATATATATATATATATATATATATATATATATATATATATATATATATATATATATATATATATATATATATATATATATATATATAAATATATATATATATATATATATATATATATATATATATATATATATATATATATATATATATATATATATATATATATATATATATATATATATATATATATATATATATATATATATATATATATATATATATATATATATATATATATATATATATATATATATATATATATATATATATATATATATATATATATATATAATAGGTATATGTTTAAACCTTTGCAAATTTTCTGGGGGCTGGTGGGGAGCCGGCGGAGGTGTTTCGTTGTTGTTCCTATGGGCATGAGCAGGTCTTGCTGTACGGAGGATTTAGAACATGATGTGTTATTCTCTATTATATTTATATATACAGGGTGGCCCATCGAAAACCTACCGCAAGGCATAACGGCCAGGGTAATTTTTTTTTCAAAAAATCCAAAAACACGTCAATTTTGTTTGTGAGGGGGACAATTTTTGCCCTTAAAATGATCGCAAAATTTTCAACCCTCTAAGCGGGGGTGCCATCCCCCAAACTTTTTCAAATCTGAAGAGGGGTCAAGTGGTACCGCAATGAAAAGGGCTTTCTATTCTCTATACATTCCCGCTTTGGTTTTGAACATCGATCAAGTCATTTAGAAAAGATGAAGGATTGAAATTTAAAATGTTTATTTACAAATTATCAGAGTAAATGATAAGGATAAATTCCTTCGACCAATTCGCTATTTTTGTCCTGTTATTTTAGATGTTTACTGCTGATTTTAGTGATTTGACATGCCACAACGATCAGGTGCGGTAGTTGCTAGATAGCTGTTCTGTAACTTGTGCGTTTAAATTTCTCAATATCAATAAATTTTTTATCAATAATTATGGTGTACTCACTTGCAGAAAAAGTGGAAATAATCGAACTTTATTTTAAAAATAATGAATGTGGCAATCGGGTTGCGCAGATATTTAATGAACGACATCCTGAAAAACACCTTTCCGGCAAAATTGTTCGCGAGTTAGTAGCAAAATTTCGCGAAACTGGATCCCTTATAAATAAAAAGAGGCAGATGGAAAATCCTGTAGTAAATGAAGCTATGGAGGTCTTTGTATTGGGCCAAGTTGCCATGGATAGTACGCTGAGTACAAGAAAATTAGCCAATGAGACCGGCGTGAATCGTACAAGTGTCCAAAGAATATTGAAAAAACACCATTTCCACCCGTATAAAATTCAGTTGGTACAAGAACTCAACGAAGACGATTTTGATCGCCGCTTGCAATTTTGTGAAACTATTAGTGAAAGAGTGGCCAATAATAATAATTTTCTATTCAATGTGTGTTTTTCGGGTGAGTGCACTTTCTTTTTGAACGGTGTAGTTAATCGGCATAACTGTCGGTACTGGGCTGAGAACAACCCCAGGGTATTTCACGAGGTGCACACACAACATCCTCATAAATTGAACGTGTGGGCTGGTATTTTTGGAAATTCTATTGTGGGTCCTTTTTTCTTCCTGGAACTCTAACAGGTGATATGTACTTAGATTTACTGGAAAATACCATCGACCCAGCCCTAACTGACATCATCGAAAATAATCCTGGATACGTTGAAGCGGAACTGATATTTCAACAAGACGGTGCACCTCCACATTACTCTCAAAATGTGCGTAATTATTTAAACACTAACTTTCCCGGGCGGTGGATAGGACGAAGGGGTGCCATTGAGTGGCCTCCCCGGTCACCCGACTTGAATCCTTTAGACTTTTTTCTATGGGGACACATAAAAAGTAAAGTGTATAGCACTCCACTTGCCTTATTAGAAAATCTGCGAACACGAATTATTGACGTTTGTCGCGAAGTGACCCCTCAAGTTCTTCAGAATGTTCGAGAACGATTTGAAGCTAATTTGTATTACTGTATGGAGGTCGACGGGCAACATTTTCAGCATTTGCTTCATTAATACGGTAAGTTTTTTTTATTTAATTCAATTTATGCGTTTTTTGAAAAATGTATTTTTCAAATTTCAATCCTTCATATTTTCTAAATGACTTGACCGATTTTCAAAATCAAAGCGGGAATGTATAGAGAATAGAAAGCCCTTTTCATTGCGTTACCACTTGACCCCTCTTCCCATTTGAAAAAGTTTGGGGGATGACACCCCCGCTTAGAGGGTTGAAAATTTTGCGATCATTTTAAGGGCAAAAGTTGTCCCCCTCACAAACAAAATTGATGTGTTTTTGGATTTTTTGAAAAAAAAATTACCCTGGCCGTTATGCCTTGCGGTACGTTTTCGATGGGCCACCCTGTATATATATATATATATATATATATATATATATATATATATCGCATTTTGTAGCGTTTCTTGATTTCTTGGGTTTGTTTTTTGTTGCTACTAATATGATCTACTAGTCTACTATTTACCTCTTGCGAGCCTTCCAACTTTACACGAGTTAACTAACACGACCGACGGTTTCCCTTTTTAAAAAGTTTTATTTTTCTAAAATAATGTAAGTACAAAATATATGTTTTCGAAATGGCTTCTTCTGACTGACTCACTCGGCTCCGCTGAAGCGTAATATTATAACAGCCTCGTTGACATAGGATCCGCTGGCTCAGCAGTTCTTGGGGATGGAACGTGACATAACTCCTCCCTCCTCAGACTTAACTACACCTGGTATGGGGTAGTTCAATTGGTGGGCGGCTAGTTTCTGGCTGGGTGGTTGTCTTCTTGAAGAACTTTCTTTGAACCATCACTTTGCACAATGCATAGCCGCATAGTATAATTAAAATAATGTAAATTATAATTGTCCATAAGCTGGGTAATTTTGAGATTTTGTCAAAAATAATTCGTGGTTGGTTTTTTGAAATCTTGTTCTTTAGTGCATGTAATTCATCTAGCTTAATTTTTTGCAAGTGAATGCTTAAGTTCAGTAGTGGTAGGTATGGCTGCGTTTTTTCAAAATCAGGAAAGATTATTGGCTGTTTCTCGAATTTGGTTGGACTCTCGTTGTTGATTAATGATATTCCATCAAATTTGGCTCGGCAACCGGTCGGCAGAGTAACTAGGTAACTTCCGTGTAACTTCTGATGTTCTTCTTCCTGGGAACATTTTATGTCGATGGCTGTACTTCTAGGAACAATGAGTAACCATTTATTAGAAGTATCTAGTTGGTTTGCGACTGGTCGTGTTATAGTGACGTCAACTTGTTTACATGTGGAGTTGCTTGTACTGGGCTGTAACAGCTGAACTTCACAGGGGCTCCATTGGCCTATTTCTTTCAATTCTTCATTTTCGCAGATAAACAGATTGGGCTGTATTCCTTGGCATGGTGTTCCTCGATGAGAGTAGTGTAATTGATTTTTAATTAAATATTTATCATGCGGTATGACAACCTTAAACAGACTCTGGTGCGCCACTGGTACAGAATATAAATGAAAATATTCAAAATTGTAAGGAGCAACTATTGGTACCTTTAATAGGTACGTTATTTTGTTATTTAGTATAAAACAGTTAATTTCAATTAGTTTTTCATAGTGGAAAATATTTTCTAGATCAGTGGGTAAAGGTAATCTATTTGTTGAATAGTAGTGTTAAATTTGTCGATGACGCTTGAGGAAATTGAGTTTTGGTCTCGAATGTTTTCAGCCAATTTACTTTGATTTTCTTCTAACTCTTTTATTAGTTTTTCATAATGTTCGCCATCGGCTGCATCTAAATTTCCTGTCACTACTTTGAAAACAGAGCCTACTATATTTACTAAGCCTCTTTTATTTCGTTGAGGATGAGGTATAATTTCTTTTAATTTGTTTTCTACCCTATCTTGTGTAATTTTTAATATTTTTAAATAATTAGTCGACTCAGCATAATATTCTTTGTGAGTAATTAAGAAGTTGGTTATGTTTTGTGATTTATAATGTAATTTGTTAATTTGTACTATAATGGGATTTAAATCATAATAATGTATAAGTGTGAAGGTGTATTCTTTAAGTTTTGCTTGTCCTAGTTTTAACGGCAAAATTCCTGGGTTGTCGTCTAGCTGTCTGATCGTGACTTTATCTCCGTCTCCGATAACGGCCCCGACAAGGCTGAAATATAATATTTATTTTTTAGTCAAAGTTGTACGTTTGTCTAAGTGGGCGTTTTAAATTATCCATATGAATTTTAGAATGAGACTGAGTTGATATGGTTTTACGATTTTGATTCACTGCTTCGACTTTTGTAGGATCTGCAAATTTGTCAGAGAGTTTTTGTCTTATGTGTTTCTTAATATAGACTTTTTGGTCTGGGCTATATAATTCAGGGTTATCGCGGTTTTCGTTGATTTTTGAGATAAGTTTTTCTTTATGATCGATTAATTTTTGGTTTATATTTGAATACATTAATTGTGATTTTTCTTTGT
>JAUTXW010002446.1:0-45534 GCA_030620095.1 Kuschelorhynchus macadamiae
CACTACATATTATACTTAAGAGTAAGTCAACGAAGGCCTTGAGGGAGCACAGCCCGGCCGGTGCATGACGCACAGTGGTTCGGAATAAAGAATTGGCAAGACACAAGGGAAACTTACATTTAACAAAATTACAAATCTGTATCCCCCGTATTCACTAAAAAAGTTTAAAAGTTAGACCAGGTCTAGTTGCTATTGTACTTATAACGTGTCATCTTAAACCTATAACTCTCAAGTTAGACCCGGTCTAAATTTAAACCTCTAGTGAATACGGATGTACATGTTTAAAAAAAATGAAAAATAATAGTATACTTGTAGAGTAACAAAAAAAAATGTTACACCTATTTCCAAACTAACTTCTACCAATATTTCTAAATAGTCTTGTATATAAATAATTTGTTTCATGAGCAGATATCAATTCTTCTTACTAATAGGTAATTCGTTCTCAAAATCAGTCTCTAATTTAATAGTACTACTATTATATATTTAAATATTGAAATGTAACTTTATGAATAAAAAATCATGAGTCTTATTATTAGACGGTGATAAAATGGAATTCCTTTCCACTTTCCACGTCATCTTCAAGGTCTTTACTTCACGGCTGCAATAGTAAGTTTAAAACATTGAAGGCGAAACGTCGGTAAGTAATTCCAATTTGACCCAGTCTAATCCCAAGAACCACGATTTCTTAATTTTCAAAATGTCAAACCTCTCGTTAATTATTAATTTAATGCACCATCTATATTCATCTTAATATACAGAGTGTTTTATATTTCCATATAGACGGTAAGGTAGTATGTGTTTTGACTTGGTGTCAGTGTAGCTGACAAAATGCAGACTGACTATATCACAAAGATGGTAGGTTAAATCTTAGTTTCATGTTATTAAGAACACAATTTCTTGCTTCTCAAAATACCTAATACTAAAAAAGTTAATTTTGAATGTTAAATAGATTTAAAATAATATGTAAAAGACCAGCTATGTCCCAGAAATTGATGATATAATATTCCTTTACCTGGAACTTCCCCTCGTATGAATTTTTTTTCGCTTGTTAGGTATAGTGAAGTGTGAGCCAATTTACTTCAATATATATTCACAGTATATATATGTTAAATATACCGTCTTTTCAAACGTTTTTATTGGGCGCCATTATGTTCCATCGTATTGGATTTCTACCAATATTTTCAATATTTTACCAGTTTCTTTCTACCTATGCCACAATTGACTTTTGGGTATAATTTAAAATAAACTCAGTAAGTAGTTTTTACATTGACACATACCGCCATTTTGTTACGTCATGTTGAATTTGTACCAATTTGCCTCATTTTCACATTCAACTAAGTCAATTGCACAAGATTTTTACTTCCCCCGTAAAAGAGAAGTATTGTAATCGTGAAAATATCACCCTTCGAGATTTTTTTGGATCTTCGCGTTTCAGGGTCCTTAAATGACAACATGTTTTCTCGATTCCGTCGGTGTGTGTCTGCTTGTCGGTCTGTCTCTTTGTGGTATAGCTAAAAAACTACTTACCCGATTGACTTCAAATTTTGGTAAAAAATTGAGGATCATATGGGGTGACCTGGTAATATTTTGGTAAAAATCCAATGTGGGGACAAGATGGCGTCCTAGTGAAACGTTAAAAAAATTATTACTAAAAAACTATCTTAAATTTTGCATAAAAATCGAGTTTTATGTAGGAATCGACTGGTGAAATTTTGGTAGGAATCGAAGACGGCGGAACAAAATGACGGCTCAATAAAATATTTAAACACTCAGCCTGAAAAACTACTTAATGAACTGATTTCAGCCAAAACTAATAATAGTACAGAGATGAACTAGTAAAACTGTGGTACTAATTCAAGATTGCAGACAAAATTACAAAATAACATTTTTGTAATCTGAAATATCACCCTCTCAGGTTTTACATACCTTCGCGTTTTAGCGTCGCTGGATGCCAAAAAATATATTTTATCAATTCCGTCTGTCGGTTTCTCTGTCTTTCTGCCAGTTCGTGGCATGGCTTAAAAACTACTCATCACATTGACTTCAAATTTTAGTAAAAAATTAAGCCTTATATAGGGATGACCTGGTAGTATGCCGGAACAAGATAGCGACCTAGTGAAACGTTAAAAAAATATTATTATAGAAACTAATTAACCAATTTGTATCAAATTTTGCACAAAAATCAAGTATTAGGTGGGAATCAACTGGTAAAATTTTGGTACGAATACGAGTTGGTTTGAGGAACATAATGGCGACATAATAAAATATTTAGAAAATCAGCCTGAAAAATATACTTAATGAACTGATTTTAAATTGGGTGCCATAACTAATTGTAGCATAGAAATGAACTAGTGACACTGTGGTACAGAGTCAAGATGGCGGAAAAAAATAGCAGCCAAATAAAATTTTTGTAATCTGAATTTACATATCTTCACATTTTAGCTTCCCTAGAAGCCAAAATATATATTTTATCAATTCCGTCAGTCCGTTACCGGTTTGACCTTATATTTGTCAGTTTGCGGCATAATTTAAAAACTACTCATCAGATTGATTTAAAATTTTAGTCAAAAATTAAAGGGAATAACTAATATTTTGGTAAAAATTCAATTTGCCGGAACAAGATAGTGAATTAAAAATATTATTACTAAAAAACTAATTATCCAATTTACCTCAAATTTTGCATGAAAATCAAGTGTTACATAAGAATGAACTCGTAACATTTTGGTATGAATATAAGATATAGAAATAAAATGGCGGCCCAATAAAATATAATTAAAATCAGCCTGAAAAAAAAAAATTATTATATTAATTTAAAATTGTGTTCAAGCCTCGGTTCAAGCATTAAGTGTGATATACTGAGAAACTGATAAAGTTGTGTTACGGATTTAAGATAGGGGAACAAAATGGCGGCCACGAAAATGTTTAAAAAATCTTGTTATTCAACTGACTGTAAATTTCGGAGAAAAATTAAATACGATATAAATATAAACTGGTACGAATTCAAAAACCGCTTTTAGAATTTATTTTAAATTATGCGCAAAAATCAAATGTAGCATAGGTGAAGTATTGGTAGGGATCCAATATGTTGAAACAAAATTGGGTCCAATACAAATTTGAAGACAGTATATATGTGCTCCTAAATAACTATGTACTGAACTAAATTGGGTCACACTTCACTATTCCTAATAAAAGAAAATATTTATAACGAGGGAAGTTAAATATCAATATAGATTTCTTTAGAATTGAGTCACAGTCAATTAGATAGCGCCCCTTTTAATTTCTAAAGGAGTACCCGAGTACCTGCAACCAACATAGCTCTCTGATAGAATACTGGCTGCCGTTAAGTTCACAAGGACGTTACGCCATATAAGTCCTGAAACAACGAACTTTGCAACGAGAAAACGACTGGAATATTATTTAACAATATGTGCACGATGGATGCCAGAAGATAAATTTTTGTATGATTTTCGGATCGTAAATAACTATTATTCTACGTCGATGTCATTATGAGACATTTAGCACAATTATTTGGGTGTCATTGTAGCCTTCATAATAACAATCAGTGCCATTATGAATTCATATGATCATTTATTTTTTTCTGGTCTAGTAGGATAAAAGAAATTTATACAAATAAGATCAATTTTATCCGACGTTGATTAAATTTTGAATGATATATGTTTGATGCTTTGTTAATGAAACTTGTGTGTGTATACTTGTGTATAAGCAACACGAGTTTCATATTAGCCTACAGATCAAATCAATATCATTAATAACTATTATAAAACTTGTGTAGATGAGATCGAGTATGATAAATAAAAATAGTCAAAAAAATTGACGATAAATTTTAAATTTGGATATGCCGCCGGCCGCGGCAGTATAAAATTTTGTGTTCGAAATTAAAATATGTGCACCAAAATATATCTCCTTGTTGAGTGATACCTTAATCTAATTTAGATATGCTAATATGGTAATATCTGAATTAATACCCTGTAATCTAGGGGCGTGCAGTCCTTGGAAGCAAGGGAAGCAGTGCTTCCCCAAAAAAAATTACAAAACATCTTAAACCATTAATTTAGTTTATATTAAAAATAATAAAATATTATTTTCATTATCAAGCCCATAATAAATGCGGCCTTGACTCCGACCGACCAATAGAATCGAATAGAACCTATGCGGGCCGCTAGCTTCTCTGCAGCTAACTACTGTATGCTTGATTTCCTGTAAATCGAGCCAGAGGTTATTGAACTTTCCGCCGGCTCGGCTGTTTGCAATTTTTGCATTTCAGTCGCGTGCTTTAAGTGGGGGCGGAAGATATCGTTGGAGTAGGTTCTTTGTTTGAACGGCTATCCGTGTATTGTGTTATAGATAATGTACGTCGCGTCGTGCACGGTGCTATATGGAGGACAATAATACGGACGTGGATATGCAAATACCGTCAACTTCGGCTGTCTGTAATAACGTTGAAAATGTTGGAGAATTTAGTAAGAAGAGTGTGTGCGAATGTGTGTTGTGTGTCTTAATACTAAAGCGATTTTCAACATTAAACTTTGCTGATAAGCTTCAAATAATTTCCAAAGCAAGGGCAAAACCACCTATGAAAAATTTAACCACAAAAATGAAAAACTATATTAGACATTTTTATCCGGAAAAATAATACGACCAATTTAAACGGCTAACAGGTTGTGAAAATATAAGTAAATTATTTTCTTGGCCATGTTTACTTTTTGACAATGAAAAAGGTCTTTGGAATAAAACTGGTTTTTCCGATTTAAACAATTTCCATAAAGCTGTAAAAAGACAAATTATGTCCAAAGCGCATTTGCAGGCCGTCATAAAAGAAAAAGTCTTCGGCAAAACCAGAATTGAACACGCCATTAATAAAGATTTGGAAATTAGTCACCGCCAACACAATGAACTAGTCGATAGAAATAGGCAAATATTAAAAAGACCTATCGATGTTGATTGTTTTCTCGGACAGCACGAGGGATTTAGAAGTCATGACGAAACAAGGGTTTCTTCAAATAGAGGAAATTTTCAAGATTTACTTAGTTTAATGGCTAAATATGATGATTGCTTAAAAAATCATTTAGAGCAGTCTAGCGTTTTTCGCGGAACGTCGAATCGAATCCAGAATGATTTAATTTCCGCTGTTGCAACGATTATTCTAAAAAAAATTAAACAGGAGATTGGCGGGGCGCGGTTTATTGCTATTGTTCTGGACGTATTCAAGAGCGGTTCTTAGGTTTTAATGTGCCCGAAAAGCGTACAGCAGATGCATTATATACCGTAGTTTATAACGTTACTAAAGAAATTAATGGAGAGAAAAAATTAGTTGCTCAAAGCTATGATGGAGCTGCAGTGATGGCAGGACAATTAGGGGTCTGCAAACTAAAGTTCAAGAAACTTTCCCAAGTGCTATGTTTGTCCATTGTTTTGCTCATAAATTAAATTTAGTTTCATCCCAGTCCATCAATCACATAAAAGAGTCTAAAGTATTTTTCGTTACTTTAAGTGTCATGGCTGCTTTTTTTTCCAAGTCAACAAAACGTACACAAGCTTTGGGCTCCATTGTCCACAAAAGATTGCCCAAAGTATCTCCTACTAGGTGGAACTATAATGGAAGACTTGTGTTAACAGTATTCGAAAATCGTGAATCACTGATTGAACTATTTGAGTCATAGCAAATAATGAAACGTGGGGTTCAGAAGCAATAAATAGTTTTAGGGGGTTTTTGGACTGTTTGAAACGAGATTTTATTTTTAATTATTTGTTGAACATATTTTAAAAAATATTTCCATTCTGGGACAATGTTTTTAATATATTACAAACTAAAACAAATGATATTGCTTTTTGTCTACAAAAAGTGGATGATTTTAAGTCCATGTTAAGTCAAAAAAGAGATTACTTTGACCTATTTTGGGAGAAAACGATGACGTTAAATGTAGAGCCACAAGCCAAGCTTCTTCGGACAGACAAGTTAGGAGATCTTCAAACATCATACAGACGCCTCTTTTATGAAATAATCGATCAAATTCAGCAACAAATAAACTATAGATTTAACGGTTTAAATGATTTTAAATTCCTCGAGCTCTGCAATTTTGATGCATTTAAAGGAAAAACTTTTCCACAAGATGCGTTTAAATCTCTTCTTCTTCATTATGGCCAGTTCTTCGACCGAGTGTTACTGCAATCTGAACTAAAAGTGATTTACGAAACTGATGATATTAGCGCAAAAAATAACGCTAAGGAACTAATGCAATTTTTAAAAGACAAGGAGCTGGAAGATGCCTGCACCGAAGTGTCGAAATTGTGTGAATTAGTATTGACAATACCTGCCACACGCTCATCAGTAGAACGCAATTTTTCAACACTTAAAAGTATAAAAAATTTCGTGAGAAATACAACGGGGCAGGAGCGACTTTCGCATACATCGCTGTTGTCCAATGAAAATAAACTTCTCCAAAATGTGTCGGAGCATCGACGTCATTGACGAATTTGCAAAAAATGATCGAAGAATCGAATTACATTACAAATAGGTAAGTTTCTAAAACTTGCTTCCCTTTCTTAAAATTTCACCGCACGCCCCTGCTGTAATCTAATATTAACTAATAAAATAAAATGTAAATAAATTCAATTTCAAATAACTGTAATAGTTTTCAATGCATTTATATTGCTTTAATTTTTACTTATCTTTATGTTCGCTGTTTAATTATTATTTCTTTAGTCAGTCTATACGTCTATATTGGCAAATTTTTACTTTTAATTTAAAAACCTTTTACTAAAAAAACAATATTATTTCTAAATATTATTCACCTAAAATTAAATTTTTGTCCCTTTAGCATTTATATGTGAAATCACTGTTCACTATGGCAAAAGCTAATATAAAATAATTCAATTTTAACAAAAAGTTAATATTCGTGTTCGCTAATTAAAACTACTCTATATATAAAAACGTTTTTATTTTATTATCTTTACAATAAAACATTCAATTTTCTATAAGAAAGTATTACAATAAACCGTATGTACAATCAATATTTGGAACTGTTATCTAGTACCGCGCGAAACGATTTCAAAGTTTGCGTTTTATATGAATAAAATAACAATTTCATTTACATTGCGGTCCAAACTAAATTACCGCTTTATTTAAAATACGACTTTTAGTTGTTTTCGGTGATTTATGGATATATTACGCCCAAAAAAATTAGCTTAACAAATTGACTTAAAAAGTTCAGTGCATTAGTGAATTTGCAATCCTTACTTAATTATTTCGAGATAAAACATAATATATATTCTTTCTACTCTTGTATTAGTAAGGACTTTTTTACCTAAAATTGACTCATTAGGTAAAATCATTTTTACGCACAATTGTACGTAAAGAATAATATCGCACATTTGTGTGGTATGATGCATAGTATAGCAATCAAACTAGCCTTGAACGGCTCATATCGTGAGATTTCTCTGATTTTACAACGCACCACCTGGTATTTTAAAAATAGGCGTAGAGAAAGTATAATACACAATTTGAATGGTAATTAGCTTATTACAATCAAGAAATATTACTGCACGAGTGAATGAGGGCTATAATAGTTATGCAATATTCTACTTTTGTTAAAATATGTCATTTAAGTAGTAGATTTTCTAATCGGCTAAACGCGGCGGAACAAAATAACGGTCTGGTGAAAGGTTAAAAATTTCACTAAAAATCTGGTTATACAAATTACCCGGAATTTGGCACAAAAATCAAATATTAGATAAAAATGAACTGGTAATCTCATCCATCCAAGATGGCGGCTTAATAAAATAGTTAAAAAATCAGCCTAAAAAACTACTTATTTGATTAGTTTTGTGCAAGCATTAGGTGTGGTATTGAGATAAACTAGTAAAATTGTAGTACGAATCTAAAATGGCGACCAAATAAAATGTTTAAAAAATGTACATAAAAAAATGGTTTCTTATTCAATTGACTTCAAATTTTTTACAGAAATTAAATGTGATATAGGAATATATTGGCGGGACAAAATTGCGGTCTTAAATAAATCAATCTAAAAATTACTTATTCAATTTATTTTAAATTATCTCCAAAATTCCAGTGGGGCGTACGTTGAAACTGATAAAATATTGGTGGAGCAAAATGGCGCTCAATAAAAATGTTTAAGAAAACAGTATATTCATATGTGTTACTAAATTATTATGTGTGGACTTAAATTGGATCACAATTCATTATTCGTAAGAAAAAGAAAGATTGATAACGAGGAAGCTCCGGGTAGAGCAAAATTTACTGATTTTTGAGTAGTATTAATAGGCTTATAATTTGATTGTGCCATCTTGTATTATTTTGGCAGATAGATATACCATTAAGAAAAAAAAGAGGCACTCCACTCTCCGACTCTTGGCTAGTCAGGCACATTGCATGAAAAAAAGGGCTACATTGCTATAGGTAAGGACAAACTTTCGCCATCCATTTTCCTATTTACCTGTTAAGACAAAACCTAATATAGAGGGTACAAAACTTTGAGGCTGCCTATAGAATGTGAAAATTTTCTGAAAAATTTGTCGCCAGCAACATTTCTTTTAAAGTTTTTCTTGACAGGTCTTACAAATTCAAAAAATGAAAAATGGACCACTGCAGAAGCAACAACACAAGTTTTGCAGGCCGGTAAAAATTGAAAAACAGACATGTTGCCGCGTGGTTTCAAGGAACCCAAACTAACTAGCATAGCTAGAGTTGCAAAAGACCCTCTATTGCATAATATACAGGACACAAAGTTTTCGGTTGATTCATCTACCTGTGTCAAACGACTTGGAGAGGTAGGCCGATATTTTGAAGTGGATGAAAGGATGATGATAATGGGGATGATCAGTGACTTATAATTAAAGAAAAGGCAGAAATTCTGAAAAAGGTGGTGTAAAATTATTAGTTGATGTGAATGGCTAGCTCAGCCGGAATATGACAGAGCCTACCTGTAAATGTTAAATTGACTCAAGAGTTTAGCTAATCAAACACTGGCACACTACGAAGATTTTGTGGAAATTGTAAACAAGAACATGGGTCAATAGCAAAGTTACACTACGATTAATGTGAGGTCTCACAAATTATAAATTATTATAAGGTTCCCAGAAATTAAAAACTTTAGCATAATTCTTGTAGTCACATCTTCAAAAGATGCATCAAATAGGAATTTGCCGTTTAAAATAACAAACACCCCAGATAAATCATTATAAGTAGACTTCTAAACTTCGAAAAAATTCCGACCAAGCTGAAGTGTTGTCAAATATCAATATTATTACGGCAGCGTGGCATTTTTTATAAAAATTCGATAGATTTCATCACAATTAACGAAAATAGATTAGAACCCACTCAAATCATCTTGTCATCGGCTTCTCATCAGTTAAAAATTAGTATATTTTACAACTGAAATAAAGGACGTAATGCGAGCCCTGATTGGGCTTCCGCTGTTTTTTCAGTATGAGAGCATTTCCGTGGGCAATCATGTTTACATGCCGAAGTTGAAGGAAAAAGAAAGTAATGGAGATACCTACGAAGAAATAGATCCCAATAGCTTTCTTAGTTTAAGAAAGGGTGGAATTAATAGACAATAATAAATTCAATAAGGAATATAAGAGAGTTTTAGTGAAATTTGATTCTAAATACAAACACGATGCTTAATATGGTTTACGAAAATAGATGAAGAAATGTCGAAAAAGCCGTTTTTTTCTCTTCTTAGTCGAATGGTCTCACTATGGTGTCGTTTTTCAATCTTGTCCCTCCAGTGTCGAGATATCCTAAACAGCCCTAAATATATGCGTTAGATTTTAGACTCAATGAACAATCTAATGTAGACCTCTGTCTCCGCCAGACAGTTTTACTGGATACGCCAGTGATCTGGACAAAAAGACCCAAAAATTAAAATGATTTTTCTTTATTGCGTTGCCTTGTTACATACAACATAAGGCATCGGTAAATTGGTCTTTATCCGCAGTTTCTCTCATAACGAATTTCACCACAATCATCACATTTATTCATAAAATTATTGGGTAATAACTTTACCCCAATTATATAAATTGTTACATTTTAATTTTTTTAATGAAGGGAGAATTTTGTTAGCGGATGTTCTGGGTAACTGTTGAATATAGCCCTGTTAACAGAATATTTCTCATAGTTAATCTTTTTTTAACATAAAAGGTAAAATAGAAACAGTTTAATTACTATCTATAAAGTTATTACCAAGCAATTATATGCATTCATTGAGTCTTTAATTTTTTTGGGGTAGAATTGGCTACGGGGGAGGGCAGAATTGACAACCTTTCACATTTATTATACAATAAATTAAGTTTGCATTTTTGATTGTTTATATTGGAATGCTGAGATCTATAGATTTTTTATAAAAAATGTTATGTTGCCATTTAGTATATATATTTTTTTTCTATAATGTTCAAACCGGTTGCTCCAAAAGTTGGTAATTATTTTTTCTCAATAGAATATGTTTCTACCAGGTTGTAGCAGTGGTGTGGAAAATAAAGCTTTTTTTGGCAAAAAAGCAGTTATTCCAAAAACGATTGATTCTACGAAAAATAATCTAGAACTCCTAAATATTTTCCTTGAAAATTTGATATTTTTACATAAATGCAAAGAACTAGAACGGGCTTTCTTTTACCCTCTGAACAAAAGCATTCACAGCTCAAATTTAGATTATTTTTTAGTGTTGCGCGAAAGAAATGCCGCAAGGTGCTTCACTTAACATCCATATTGAGCTGGAAAGCCGAATAAATGGCTATAGCCACAGTGAAAAACTAAAGTTTGCTATTCTAATAAGAAAATATAGCCTTTTAGATAAGTGGTTGGCTGTAACATATCCAAAATCTGTTTAAATCCGTTATTTTCCGTTAGGTAATGGATGTTTTGTTTGGGGTTCATTTATAAGTTATATGATTTTAGATAGTATATTCTATTGGCAAAATAAGCGTATTTATAATAATTGTAAAATTAACCAAGGAGATTTAAGCAATTTATAAAACCTACAACCTTTATATAAACTGGAAAAAAGTTTGTACAAAATAATACAACTACTACTAAATCGTCAGTGATTAGTATATAGGAAAATGCATATTAAATATTATTTTATACTTTTCACAACTTACAATTTATTTGCTATGTATATTGCTATATTTAAGTAAATAGCTGAATAGCTACAACGTCAAAATGGTTTGCATTAAGTATCGAAGTTGTAAACTGAATATAAAAAACCGACATTTTTTCTTGTATAAGGTATATGTATATATATACATATATATATATATATATATATATATATATATATATATATATATATATATATATATATATATATATATATATATATATATATATATATATATATATATATATATATATATATATATATATATATATATATATATATATATATATATATATATATATATATATATATATATATATATATATATGTATATATATATGTATATATATATATATATATATATATATATATATATATATATATATATATATATATATATATATATATATATATATATATATATATATATATATATATATATATATATATATATATATATATATATATATATATATATATATATATATATATATATATATATATATATATATATATATATATATATATATATATATATATATATATATATATATATGTATAAACAATCCTCTTAATTTTTCTTTCTTTAGCAAAAAAAATAGGTACCACGTTAAATAAAAACAAAACTTTATATGTTTAACTAGCAGATAATCCAGTAAATGCCGATTAAATAAAATTAAGTTGCAAATATGTTTTAATGTAGATGTGCTATTCAACCATTCATTTACTTTTTTTTAAATATGACGTGCAGAGTCAATTTTATAAAAGTAAGTATTTGGTCAAATATGGAATTTATAGAATATAAATTGCGCGACAATACCTAAATCGGTACGGAAGCTATCTCTAAATTTTCACTATATGTTATTTCTCTGGTGTCTTTTTGACTATGTTTTTAACATTCGGTCCGATGAATAAATTATCGTTTTACAAAATCTAGGATATCAATGTTAGTTTCTTCCGTCAGCTTGATCACGAATTTTAACCACTGATGTACCGACTAAGGCTTCTTTATCGTAAATATTCTTTTCTCAGTAATAATAGTGTAATGTGTTATGATAGAGATAATGGGTTATTTGACAATATATGATAATGTTTTAATAATATCTTTCCCAAAAGCAGTTACAAGAAAGAAAATACTTGTCTTGTAATGTTTAACTAGTTGTAAAGCTGTTTTTTTTAAGAAGCCTATAGGAGAATTTTAGCATCATAATAGCTTTATATACATTTGTTTCAACGTAATTTATATTTTTAGCCCCTCACTTCAACAAAATTTAATAGAATATGCATATTGGATTCGTTTGATCTAATGCAACCAAATTACTTTTGTCTCTCTTTTAAATAAAATTTGTAGAACTCTTTTAAAATATAAACAGAAGTGCAATATAGAAATTCTATGAACAAATGGAAATTGACATCCTGAATAGTTCGAATAGATGCAAAGGGTTGGAAATAAAGACAAATTAATTACACTTATTTTTACCTTTTAGAATATATAAGATTGTACCCATGCGGCAGCAAAGTATCACCCCATAACTACTATTGTTACTCACTTTAAGTCTCAGTTGATTCATTCATCAAACCGACCATTAGGATAACAGGCTGCAGCTACTAAATTAATAAACTTAAGTATGTTACTATTTTGATATTTTCAATAAAAGTAAATGTATTAACTCTGTACAAGTTTAACTGGAGTGATAAAAATACAACAAAACAAACTTATTGTTTATATGTAAAAATACAAGCTCAATTACAGTGAATACGAAAAAGGTACACTATATATATTGTTCATACAATGGGGGTTACCATTAAACAACAATAAATTACGTATTTTGAAAAATAAAAGGTTAGACCAAATGTGACCATTGTCATCAAGTAAAATTTAATGGAAACCTTTCAATTTTAGCAAAAAAGGAGAGTTTATTTTGAGCGAAACTATTGACATTAAATAGAGTAATTTAAAACAAAATGTTTTAAGGCTTCTACGCCACATCAAAAAAACAAAAAAGAAATCCAAAAGGCTGTACTAAAGGTACCCGAGAAACAAAACAGCAAAAACTAACTTTTTGGACGTTTCTTTTTTTCTGATAAATCAAATAAGATATATGATGCTTTCTCCTTGGTTATTTTTTCTAGTTGCTGACGATGGTGTAGACCCGAAAAGGCCCAATCGCCAGTTTTTTCGCAGTTATGTTCCTTAGGTATTTTTATTGCGAACCCAGAACTCATCAGATTCAATACTGAAATGTAAGGTTTTTTTTTAATTTTTTGACATAGCGTAATAGCCCAAAAAATAATAACAATTTAATAATTATTTATTAAATTCAATGTTAAAAAACACCCAATGACTTGCTTAATAAATTTCTTAATGTATAAAATACCCTTTCATTTACATATGCTGAAAATTCTTAAATCCCTCACATTTTTTCAACTGCAGGTTACTAATTATTATATAAAACTACTTAAAAGTATTTACATATGAGCAGCAAATCACGTAAACTGCGATATTAAGAATACTAAACCAAAAACTTGTGGAAATTAGGTAATTAGGTACAAGCTCCAGTTGAAGTCAAAGTAAACTAAAATCTAAATAGGGAAGTCTGACAAGGAGATCTCCCATGTTTATATTGGAGATCGATTTTAAGAAACTAGACTAAGCTACCTTTGTTTTGCTAGCCACATTATCATACTAAGCACAGATGCGAACAAACTAGAAGATTTGTTGAATGAACTCCACAACCCCGACAAATGGACTAAAAAATGAAAATGATAAAAAGTTGTGCTTCCAAAAAGAATAAGGTTCGCATTATCAAAAAATTAATTTTTTATACAGAGGGTATACAAATTACAATATAGTTGTTTTGCCTAAAAATCATACCTCGTTTATAATTTACTCTCAAAATACAAATATTAAATATGTTTTGAATTAAACCTTTAAGCAGAAATACAAGATTTCGTTACAAAATTTGAGATTAAGGGTATCAGTTTTATTACCTTACTTTAGTTCTTAAATTACTATGACACTTAACGACGTACTTGACAATGTCTTTATTTCAAAATACTATCTACTGAGTAAGGGATTTTTATAATACACTGTTACTGGGATGGTCAATTATCAAACCGCTACGTAATGGAACAATTTAACGAGAAATTTGAAGGAGTATCAACAACTCGTTAGGCAATCTGGAATGTAATAAAAAAAAAGAACTGATTCTGTTTTGGCCCTCAAAAAAAGAAGAAATATGACCTTAACGATGCAGTTGCGGTTCTCAATCTGTTAGAGAAATTCCAGTGATGTCCCTTAGAAATCGTGCTGAAGGCTTAGCAGTTGTGAAAAAAGTCATATCCAGACAGTTTTAATAGATTATTACGATACAAGAGTCAACAGTATCTCTATACAAGTATCTTAATGAGGTTAACTCACATATACAACATTTTATCTACGTCTGATGCACGACTGTTAAAATACACACATATTTTTATTAAACAAAATTTTTAAAACGTTTAAACCAAGCATAAAAGCTGTTACCTGTTTACACTTTAATCCTGCCACTCTGCGTTACTCCGGGCAATGTCAATTTAAGTAACATCTTATTGACAGTTTTAATTTCTTTAGTCAATCTGAGTGATTCAGAAAGAAGCATTCCTTCGGATATTGAGCAGGAAGCATCCAGGGCAATTGACGGGTTGCTTCCCGAAAAATCGAGGCCAAAATATATATTTATAAGTATATTTTCAATAGGTTCCAAAAATGGTTCAGAGAGAAAAATGTGCAGAACTATGGTAATGAAAAGGTATTTATTGTATACTTCGGGGGAGTTATCTACTAACTATATTATTTTATGATAAGAACAATGATATCTATTAAACTCAATATTGATATCGGCAAATTAAGAAATTTAGCCGCCTTCCTCAAAAAAAAAAATCTGAGGGATATTAATCAAAAAAGTCAAGGCTCTTAACTAAAACTAATATTACAACATTCCTTCTAGAAGCGGATGACAAAAAATAGTTTTTCGAAAAAGTAGCATTGATTATTGGGTCTAGAGGAGTTTGCAGATAGATGAGTTAACAAATTTGTTGTTGAAAAATGTCAAGGATAAACGGCGATGTTTTAATTTTTTTTACCTACCACGAAAACGAAAATAGCCAGGGAATTCTATGTAACACCTGAAAATATTCAAGAGATAGTCAAGGTTCAACTAGTTCGAAAATACATTAATCTTCGCCCATGTAACATCGAATATGGGAGGTTTTGTGTCTCAAACTTGAACATCCAGAAGAATATACGGGCATTGCTTCCGAAAATCATCTACGTCCCTATTGGCAGATTCAGGAGCTGAACATCTACCATGATTGCGGAAAGCTACATTGAAAATTCTGGAGGAAATAAAACAAAAATAGCATCCAAAATTCTGAGTGAAACGGGAGAAACTTTCGACGAGACCCAAAATGAAAATGAAACAAATCCATCAGACGACCAGTTTAAATAATGAAAACAATGTATTGACTACAAATTTGGCAAACGTGGCTGCTCCATCAGGAATTTATTTGAAAGATTGGAAAGATTGTACTATTAATATTTATAATAAATAATTTTTCATGTTTTGTAGTTTTTAGTAAAATAACTTATAAAAATTTTCTTCGCTTTTTCTATATTACAAATTTTCAAATTAAAAAATGCGTGGGTTAAGATCTTCTTAACTCGCGTACGTAGATAAACTGCAGCTTTCCAACACGTTTGGTACTGGTCTTAGAACCGAACGAATTTAGAAAAATGACGTGAGGACAATATTATACAAAGGTAAACGTGTGGTGGGTGAAATCTGTCAGTGCATTCTAGGCCTATTATTTCTATAATAACCAATAGGCCTATTATTTCTACAATTCCCTCGTAAAAGGGAAGTATTGTAATTGTGATAAAATCACTCTCCGAGATTTTTTCAAATATTTACATTTCAGGGTCCCTAGAGCCCGAGAAATATTTTCTCTGTTCCATCTGTTTGTCTGTCTGTCTGGCTGTCTTTTCGCGACATTAAAAATGGCGGCCTTCTGAAATGTTACAAAATTAACTTATCCAATGTATCCCAAATTTTGCAAAATATTAAGTGATATGTAGAAATCAAATGGTAATATTTTGGTGCTAATCGAAGACTGAGGAACAAAATGGTGGTTTAATAAGAAATTTAAGAATTCAGCCTGAAAAAAAAACTAATGGACTGATTTCAAATTGTGTACCATTTGTTAATTGTGGTATACAAATGAACTAGTAAAACTGTGGTACTAACTCAAGATGGCGGAACGAAATGGCGGTCAAATAAAATGTTTGTAATTGTAAAATAATTACTTTCTGAGGTTAAGTGTGATAAACGGTAAAACTGTGGTACGAACTCAAGATGGCGGAACAAAATGGAAGCCAAATAAAATTTTAAAAAATATAACGTAAAAATAATCTTATTCGACTAACTTTAAATTCTGCAGAAAAATAGGGATAAACTAGTTCAAATTCAACAGGAAAAGGGACATTGTGTGTCAATAGAAAAACTACCTATTGAATTTATTTTAAAACAAAATGGCGCCCAATAAAAATGTGTATATGTGTGCTACTAAATGACTATGGACTGAACTAAATTGGGTCACACTTTACTATTACAAATAAAAGAAAATATGTATAACCAGGAAAGTTGCAAGTAGAGGGAATTTACCGATGAATTTAAAAATTTGCCATTAAATTCTCTCCAAAAAATATATTTTCGACAGGATAGTTGTCCGCACATTGCCCTAGTGAAGTAACAGAATGGCTTAACCGCAAATTTGGTACAAGATATAGAAAGAAGAAAAGGTCCAATTTTGTGGCCCCCAAGGAGCCCTGACTTAACTGTGGCAGACATGTTTCGATAGGGTCGTTGTTTTTCTTTACCAACGAGTTTGTTGAAAAATATTAATCGGTATTCATCTAGACTTTTTTCTGCCGAGGTACAGTTGTATAAAGCTAAAAAAAATCTAATCTAATCTAAAACAAAAAAATTTCTTCGTGAGTAGCTGCTTCCTCATTATTGAAAGTTTGCACAATATCCAAACAAAGAATCACTTTTTTTAATAAATACATTGATTAGAATAACTTTCCCTTGGAGAAAAACGCTAAATTGTGTCACAGCCCCTGATGGCGTGTACAAATAATATGGCATCTCTGCAATTCTTTAAAAAAGCTACGGATTGTAAGTGCAATAAGAAGGACTAGTAGGTCAATATCTTGACCAATACCTTGACTATAACAATTCGTATAATTAATAAATCGGCGTCATCCGCAGCAACAAACACCTCTATACCTTCATTTCTAAACTTTTTCACTAGATATGTAATTAAACGTTCTTTATTAAAGAAAGTACTTAGGAACTTTTGCTAAGTTTCAGAAACAACTGAATTTTCGTCAAATATAATTTCAGGACAGTTTCTTCAAAGTAGCCGCCTTTGACGTTCTAGGCTGTTCGTGCTGTTTGCATTTTCCATATAACCATCGAACACCACAGTTACTCTATTTCCATAATGTTATTTTATTTAACTAACGTAAGCATTGTAAACAATATTAAATGTTCCTTTTTTGGTCATATTTCGCGGCGAAGGTAGTACTTTTTCTTCAACTTCCATCTTTAACGGCATGTTTTAGACAGACCAAAAGATATTGCTCTGTGGCAGTTGATGTCGTCCGTCGCAATAATGCCACTAGATAGCGATACACGATTTCAAATATTGACGACGAAGGATGAATGTTTTCCTCTTGGTTCTTCTCAACTTTAACATCACGCGACTCTACATGCTGAGGACTGCTTTCAGAATACAATCCACAAAAGTTTTCTATAATGGCACAAACATGATAGGCTGCTGGCATTCTGAAAATCTATTTGTTTAGAACACTTTCACTAAAGTTCCTCCCATATACTTTTCATTTGCTTCATTAAAGTCTGCTCAATGGTCATATCGCTCTACAGACCACTCCAATGTTTATCGTGAAGCCTTTTTCAGTAAATTTTTCGAAATCCGTTTTAGCCGTTTTTTTATGCAATGAAACCATATCCTGGAGGTAAAGTTGGCATGCCTTTGCATATGGAAAATGGCTAATTGAATAAAATATTGGAAGCATAGTTGCAACACATTCAAGGTGTAATTTCCAGTTTTCTGTATGCTCTGAGTGAATAAAATACATCGCGTTAGTGAGAAGTTAAGCAAATCCATCACACAAGAGGTTTTTTAAGTTTTCGGTATTATGATCATTTTCTACATTGTTATACGTTGGAGCGTTGTTTTTTAAATCGGCTAGTAACAGTTGGAACGTATTCTTTATCTTCACCTACCATACCATTATGATTCCGCCAATACGTGATTGAGATGCAACGATATATTTCGCCTTCATGTATAATGGCTGATCAAATATAACCACACATGAGAAATTCTCCATTTCTTCAGCGGCTTTTTTATGTACACTGTAGACTGTGTCGTATTCTGTTGACGGATTAGTCAGGTGAGGAATTACAAAAACTCGAGATTGTATGTACGGTTGTGTATATGTCAAAATATCCATCAAACCACGATGGAATCGAAGGTATTTTTAAGTATTGTCCAACCATCCATAATACATCTTGATTTGACGTTTCGAAGTTTTTTTAAACGCAGTATCAGAATATACATTGTTTAAAATAGTTTCATGTAGTAATTTTTTTTTATTTATGAACGTTTGTAATGTCACTTTTGATATTTGCGATGTCTTCGGTTTTGTATTGTTTAGACTTTACAACTTCAGGTTCCTTGATACCGGTATATGGTGTTATACATTTGATTCCTCCCATATAATGAAAAGTACCTTTTCCCATCATAGTCGAAATATTAAAATCCGCGTTGTCCAAAATAAATTAGGTAAATTCGGAATCTTCTATAATCGGCTGCCAAGATTATGCAGCGGAAGTTTCAAACAAGCCTACATTGTTGTAACTTGCGGAGAATCCCAAGCTTGAAACTGCCTAAAGGACATTTTTAGATGCAACCTTTCGAAATAGTAAACTTCGAGGTCTAGTAGCTATAATGATTGCGCGCGTTATGGACATGCACTTCTTTGAAGCGCGGTCAGGTTTACTTACTTTATTCTTTGAAATAATATTTTTCAAAAAAACCTGCAATGTCTCTGGAATATCGTTCTTAATTTTTCAAGCAAAAACTTTTATCAAGAGTGACTTTTTTTCGCATTTTTCAATTTGTAGTCCATTTGTCCAAAGGCCTTCCGCCGATATACTGTGTATATATATATATATATATATATATATATATATATATATATATATATATATGTATATAAATATTTCTTAAACCAGATGTATATTAATTGAATATATTTCTTGGGTATAGGTTTGTTTGCATAATCAAAAACAGTGGAGTTACATTGATGTTTCGCCATCATAGCAGGCTTTTTC
The DNA here is from genome assembly GCA_030620095.1 of Kuschelorhynchus macadamiae. NCBI lineage: Eukaryota > Metazoa > Arthropoda > Insecta > Coleoptera > Curculionidae > Kuschelorhynchus > Kuschelorhynchus macadamiae. Next base: position 19,598 of record JAUTXW010002446.1, read on the forward strand.
AACAATTGGTCATTTATTTAATTTTTTTTTGTACATGTAAAGCTTTCCATTCCTATTTACAAACAATTATTACAATTATTAAAATAAGGTTGCATACCTCGGAAAATGTATGCCGTTTGTTGTTTGGTATTGGTAGGTAGAAAGTTAGTGGCGCAAACTCCTAACAACGCATCTGTACGGTTGTAGGTACAAATGTGTTATCATACTTCGTTTGGGAAAAATTTAAAGATATATACCTATTTTTTTCTTTATTTTTTAATTTAAACCTTAGAATAGAATTAGCCATTCATTAAAATATCAAATTGTTGTATATTTGATTTAAATTTTTTATGTCTTGTTTGTCCGTTACTGCATTTTCTATTTGTATCATGTCTTTGATAATTAATAGCTGGTACGCGTTATCTTCATCTATGATTTTGGTCTCAGAGAAATTTAATTTGTTTTTGTGCTTTTTATATGTTTCTGTAATGCAGTGGATGCACTCTTATACTTATGCCCGTTTATTCTGTTTTCTAAGAGTTGAATTGTCATACCACTATATTTCAGAGGGAGGTTTAAACAAGGAATTTTATACAAAAGATTGAATTTCTTATTTTTAGGAATTTTAGTTTTTAATTTTGTAAGTAGGAAGCCAATCAAATTATGGGCTTTATAACACACAATTATGATATATTTTAATAAGATATGTTTTAATTTTTCAGATAATTGAGATGTGTATGGCATTGCAATATATTTTTTTTGTATGTATTATCTTGTCTTACGTTTGTTTGATATTTTTTTATAATTTTTTTCTGAAAATGATTAACAATCAAGGTTTCTTCAAATTATTTAGGGTTTCAGGGGCGGTTTTCTGGTGACGTTAAAGATATGGCACGGTCAGCTACACCAACTACAACACTTCTTAGTTGTTTATGTGGATAGTGAGAATTGAAGTTAAGATATCGTCCAGACCAAGATTCTTTTGTAAACCATTAAGTTTTTAAATTATTTTCTTTTTGTCTAATTATTGTAAGGTCAAGAAAATTTATTTTGTTTTCTGTTTCTGAAAATACTGAATGCTAAAAGTAGTTCTTCTATTTTATGTTCTGGAACTGATGTTAGACAATCATCCAATATACAAAATACAACAATACAAAATAAACCAAATGAAATAAAAGATAGCATAAGGTCAGACGTAGTAAATATAATTATCAATCGTAAAGTAAAAGTATACAAATATAAAATGAACAATTTTGTAAAACGAATACAAAAACAACGTAATAGATCAGGGCAATTTATTAAAAATAATTTTCAAATAACCATACTTAAACCAGATAAAAGAGTAAAACTGTTATAATGAATACCATGACACAAAAATGAATCAGCTCTTAAAAGATACTAGAACTTATAAACTTTTAAAGAATGAACTTGGTTTGGACGATATCTTAATTTCACTCACCATCCACCCAACCAAAAAAGAAGTGTTATGAGAGGTCTAGCTGACCATGCCATATCTTTAACGTCACCAGAATACCATCCTGAAGTCCTTGATTGCTAATAACTTTTCGCAAAAACTGATGAAAAAATATCAAAGGACTTATATCTATTACAACAATCACAACAAAAACATAAGACTTGATACACAAAAAATACATTGCACTGCCATGCACATCTCAATTATTTGAAAAATTAAAACATATCCTAAAAATAGAAAATCCAATCTCGTATATGAAATTCTTTGTTTAAACTGCCCTATGAAATATATTGCTATGACAACCCAACTATAAGAAAATAGAATAAAAGGCCATAAGTATACAAAGAATGCATCCACTGCATTACATAAATATAAAAAAAGCACAAAACACGAATTTAATTTCTCTGAGACCAAAATCAAACAAATATCTATAAAAAACAACGGCATTTTTCGAGACATTTAACCTTATTTTATTATTATAAGGGTCTTCCGCTTTATATATATATATATATATATATATATATATATATATATATATATATATAAAAGCGGAACAACCTTATACATCAGGAATTGACTACCAGGTTAGCTTAAAATTTTGGTGATTTGTATGGATTTAAAATATTATTATTTTGACATATTCAACTTCGACATCGCTCATTGGCGTGCGATCCTAGAGGAGGGAAATGGTGCGATTTTTAAGAAAAAGATATTTATTATACTAAATTTCAACAAAATACGTCATTTGCTTAGGTAAATACGAGTTTTTTTTTCATTTCAAAGGCAGAAATCTCTTAAACCATTGGCTTGATTTACACTATTTTACTTTTTTATTATTTTAACGATCTTTATTGAATCTTAATAAGACATTTTTTTTAATTTTTATAATTAATGAAAATAATTAAGAAACACAATGCAGAGCTGAACATATTTTAGAGTATGTCTTAGAACTATTTTGTTTGATAAATTCGATATAGATGGTCAAAATAATAAAAAATGTAAAATAGTGTTTTTTGATCAAGACAGTAGTTTAAGAGATGTATGCCTTTGAAATGCAAAATTGGATTTTTCGAAAGCTCGTATTTCCCAAAGCTAATGACTTATTTTGTTGAAAAAATCGCTAATATCTTTTTCTTAAAAATCGTACTATTTTCCCCCTCTACGCTAGCACGCCAATGAGCGATGCCAAAGTTGAATATGTCAAAATAGTCATATTTTAAATCCATGCATATCACCAAAATTTGAAACTAACCTGGTAGTTAATTCCTAAAATATTAAGGTGTTCCGCTTTTAAATGGTTCACACTGGCGACATTTGAAAAACTAAAGTGTGCACTTGAAAACTCAGATTTACCTATATGCCTATAGAAACTTGTTTTTGACAAATGTATAGCACTAGTTCGAAGGTGCGTTGCAAAAACATGTCGTAAGAAAGTCTCAAAGAAAGTGTCAGATCCTTGAGAGAATTCGGAATAAAACTGCTATTTAAAATTTGTCCCAGCAAATGTCCTTCCTTTTTTTAGGTAATCCATGTCCATTCATTGCTTAGCTTAATGAATTTTGTTCTAACAAAAACAACAATTTTAGTTTTTTTAATGAATAGGGAACAAAAAAGAGAACTTTTGAAAAACTACATTTGGAGAAAAATGGGATTTGTATGGTATAGAACTCCTTAGCGTCCTAAATAAATTATTCATTAAACTATTTGATTTTTGGGCTGTTTAGCTCAATAGACCTGACAGAAGGATCAGAAGAAACTATATTAAACTATTTTGAGGCCGGCCTCTTTCTCTTGAGTCGTTGATTTTAGAAGAATCAGACAGAAAGTTAAAAAGCATTCAAATATGTTTGATTTTGAAAGCTTTTATAAGCTACAATAATCCATAAATTTTCAAAAACAACAAAATGTTTAGTAGAAAATATGTTTCCATTGTCGATACTAAACACTTCCATCTACATTTCTTAACCACATGGGCTAAATACGCAGGAAAAAGTCAGATACGTAAATAAAAATGTTATTTAAAGTATATTTTCCTTTAAGCAATTATCTGTGTAACTTTATAAAACGAAGATTTTAAAATGTTTCGTTTTTATATGAAAAAAAGGAGTTAAGTATGTTATTTATTGAACATTTTGAACTGTTATGATATCTCATAAATAAACTAAAATAAATATTTTTATGTAATATGAAGTAAAAAAAAGTTTATCCGACACATTTAACTGAAATATTTTATTTCAATAAATGTTTGGTCAACGAATTAATTATCTTTATTAAAAATCGAATATCAATAGTGAAAAAACATATTATTAGAATGCAATGTTGGTAAAATCATAGTTGCCAGGTATTACTTGACGCACAAACCAGGTTAATAATATAGCAAAATAATGACCAAAATGCAAAGAATCTCACTTTCTAAGTTTGAGCAGACAAGAATTTTTACTAACAACGAGACTAATAACCGGCCAGTGAAGCATCAGTATCAACTTTAATAAAATAAAATAATAAGAGGATCCAATTTGCATACTCTACAAAAAGAAGGAAAGTATTCACAACCTTTTTCATTGCAAGGCACTAATCAGATTACTATCTACAAGACCTCAACAATGCAAATAATCTTTCTAATCAGGACTCAGGTGCGAAAAAGCCACAATATGACTTAGACAAGCAACGCACCATTAACTGAGAAGGGCATACGGACGGCACATGGAGTTCTAAACCAATCAGTCCCGCATAAAGTGGGCTATATATATTGAATGATTAAATTTAATTTTTCGGAGTACTTTGGCTATGCAAAATCAAGAATTTCGAAACACTACCAGAAAATCAAATCTTTTGTAAAAATGTTTAGATATGTGCTTTTTGTATTCGGCCTTATATTATATTTTTTGTTTTAAATTAATAACAATCAGATAGTGATAGTCCGACAAGTTAGTTATAATTAAGAACTTTGTATAAGACTTATGTATTTATTTATATTTATATACTTGTTGAAAATATTTTTTGAAAGTTAAGGTAAATAAATAAAAATCGTAAATAAAAAAAAAACTTCTGATGTGAAATTCCAATTAACCTGGTTTATCTATATAAGATTTTAAACATTCGACATTGGGTAGTTCATAAACCGTTTAAACTCTTCTTAATAGCCACTGAACTTCTCCATTATATGACGAACGACATAACTTCCTGTAAGATATTAAACATAGACCACGCAATTATTTGGTGACAATAGCTGTCTCGGCTGAGCTTCCCATGCTCTCGCTGACCAAATCAAAGGTTTGCGTGGTCTTGTCTTGCTTTCATAAATCCGATATTGAATTATTTATTATTTTCAGTTCTATGCCCCCGTTACAATCTAGTCTTCTATCCGCGGGATTCTGTTGGGAACCATGGAGAGAACTAGAAGACACGGTACGTTCAAGAATTTCTCCCCAATATTTTTCTGAAAGGCCTTCAAGATCACAGTCTGGAGTGTGCCCTAAGTAGTTGGAGGATGGCGAGTTGTGGCAGAAATGCCCAAGTTGCTTTTTCTTTTCTTGGGATTTTCGACAAAGAATCTGCAAAACAGAATACAAATTAAAACTATTATATAAATAATGCAGACATTTTGACTATTGAAAATTGTTTTTTAGAAAGTAAGAATTATTATGGTAGTTTTTTTTTTTGAAAACAGGATTGATTCGGCCGATGCTTGGTGGAAATCCATAACTATATAACATATATATATATATATATATATATATATATATATATATATATATATATATATATATATATATATATACCGGGTGTCAACGATATCGTTTTACACGATGCCATTCATTTGCTTTTTAGGTTAGGATATTTATATTTGGGTTAACGAAATATGGTATTAAGACACATATTTTTCATGAAAAAACAATTGAATATTACTGCCAGTTTTTCCGATATCAGAACCAAGTTAAGAATTTTAAATGGAACCCTGTATATTATTTTACATAGTTTGATAGAGCTTAGAATTACCTTTTTAATGACATATCACAAGTTATATTTTTTTTTCAAAATGGCGGACCAGGAAGCGCTTTTTCAAAATTCAATAATGCGGTCGTTTCCCGATACCGATGAAATTTTGTTTGACAAATTATTAAAATATTAAACAAAATGGGGTTTTCAATGGATTTTAATCAAATTTTTAATTTATCACAAAATGGGATAAGTTTAATTTTTTCTTTAAAATGTGAACTTTTTCTTAAATTTTCTCAAAGATTTTAAATAGAAAGTTGTATTTATTAAATATTAGTATTAAAGTATATCTTATTAGCTACACGAAACCGCATAACAAGCCGTATTTTTGCTTTTTGTTTCAGAAAAAATTGACAAAACCTTGCCGATACACATTTTAGAGAAAAAATTAAACTTATCCCATTTTGTGATAAATTAAAAATTTGATTTTAAATTTGATTAAAATCCATTGAAAACCCGATTTTGTTTAATATTTTAATAATTTGTTAAACAAAAATTTCATCGGTATCGGGAAACGACCGCCATATTGAATTTTGAAAAAGCGCTTCCTGGTCCGCCATTTTGAAAAAAAATATAACGTGTGATATGTCATTAAAAAGGTAATTCTAAGCTAATTTGAAATTCTTAACTTGGTTCTGATATCGGAAAAACTGGCAGTAATATTCAATTGTTTTTTCATGAAAAATTTGTGTCTTAATACCATATTTCGTTAACCCAAATAAAAAAATCCTAACCTAAAAAGCAATTGAATGGCATCGTGTAAAACGATATCGTTGACACCCGGTATATATATATGGTACTATGTAAAAAAAAACAATTTTTGACTTAAAACGTCCACTATAATAAAGAAAACAAATTCATAACAAGTTTTGCGAACACTGCGACTTCATCGGATGTTACAAATTATATCATCCAGTAAAGCCACAGCGAAACATGTCGTGAGTTTATTTTCTATATTTTAGTCGAAGTTTTAAGTACACATTGTTCTTTTATTTGGTACCATATATCTTGGTGTTTTGGCTTCCTTGCCTTTCTCAATTAATATTTTAATTGAAACATTTAAAAATATCACTATCAAGCGGTATGAATTGCAGGATCAATCAAACGAAATACCTTATATATAAAGTTTTAAAATTATTTCTCGAGAAACAATGTATTGCTCTTGAAACTGGAGCCTTAACTTTTCCAAATAGTCCACGTTTAAGCCAAAAGAAAGAATCAAAATATTCGATTTTTGGTGACGTCTGATAATGAGGATAAAACAAAAGATTCTTTAAAAATTAACTTTTATAGTTCATCCCATTTCATATACAAAAACGTCCTCCATTTTTAAAGATACATCCCATAAAACGGCGTCAAATTGCTAAAACCAAAAGATGATATTTTAATTGTCTCCATTCAGCTCATCGTATTAATTGATACATATGCGGTAGCATATCTAAAGGTCCGCAAATCATTCCAATCTGCAGCCAAATGCAGATTCTCAGAATGTTTCTCCACAGTTGCAAAATGGCACTAGACCTTTGAACGTTGTGAATTCATGTTAAAATGTGCTCAATTCTCAGTCTACTATTTTTTTACTCTCATATTAATAAATTCTGACGCTCCTACCACAGTTTTGTTCTCTACTGCTCTGGTGGAAATACTCGATTATCAAGATGATTTTCAGTCAATTCGAATTTTAATCGGCAGTTGCAGTCAAGTAAATATTATAAGCTCACAAAACAATTCAGTCTTTGTTCCTCTACTTAGCTATCGCAAATCAGTTAACGCAACATCTGGTTAAGTTAGTTGTGAGATGATTATAGCTAAATATTTTTTAATTAAAAGTAAATATCTCGTGATATAAAAAATTGAAAAACTCTTCCTAATTTGACGATAAAACCTTTAAAGCTTGATATTTAATTTTGTAATAAGAAAGTAATTTAATTTTAATTATCTGAAATCTACTAGAACTAGAAGAAAAACGCTTTATGAAGAGTAATTGTTAATTCTAAAAATTTTTAATTATTTGTTAAAGAATTTTCAGATTTAAATTTGAAGCATTCCTCAGTTTTTATCAATTTTATTGGCTTCTTGTACTTACTACACTTGAGAATGAACTTTACTATTTCTTATGAAAGACCCAACAAACCACTACAACCGCGCATATTAAAAATAAAAGTGGTATTTTTTTACATTTGTTTACAAGAGAAAAATTTTCCCTGCAAAATTTTTTCTCGAGTTGTTGATTTTGACAAGGTGTGTCGTTTTGCCAGTAGAAAATAGCTCGTCGTCAAGGAATTTTGGTATACAGTACTGTAGTGAAATAGTAACAAATATCTATTTTATATCTACGATCAACGTAATTCTCATAAGAACATCATTAATTGTATATTTTTAATATTTTTACGTTGCAAGAGTTTTGCAAAAAAAAATCAAGTATTACGCTACACCTCAAATTTTTCACAAAAGTATTACACAGGACTAAACTGGTAACATTTTGGTAGGAATTTAAGATGACAAAACAACATATAATATTATTAAAAAATAGCCTGAAAAGACTACTTATTAGAATAATTTTAAATTTTTTATAAGACTTAAGTGTGATATAGAGATAAACTGGTAAGATTTTGGAACGAATTCAAGATGGCGGAACAAAATTGCGGTTAAATAAAATGTTTTCAAAAATCGTCTTAAAAAAAACTTCAAACACATACTTCGAAGTTAACAGACTTTAATACAAATAGGCAGTCAGAAGCGAGGTTGAGTTCTAAGCATAATTTTCTTGATTTATAGCTGTAATTTGTTCGCACTTGTGCAAAATTAAATGCGGTTTTCAATGTTTTTCTTTTGATATACTCTTCACAATTTGAATATTCCAAGTAATTGTTTTTAACTGCGACATTTTTTTGATATTTGCATAAATTAGTTTTTTTGTAGTTGTTATACTACAAAATTTTTTCTTGAGTTGTTGATTTTGTCAAGGTGTGTCGTTTCGCCAGTAGAAAACAGCTCGTCGTTAAGGAATTTTGGTATACAGTACTCTAGTAAAATAGTAACAAATATCTATTTTGTGTCTATAATCATGAGGTGTATTTCCATTCCGGGTATAACTCTGTTCATTACTCTTGCTCTGAAAAGAATGACATTTAGCATGTTTAAATCTTCCTGTTCCACGTTCGAATGGAGACTTCATTTGGACCGACATATACAACAGACGTACATAAAACATTCTAAGCTATAAATTTAATTGTACAACGATTTTTCAAAATTTTTTTCTTAAAACATAAAATAAAGAACCTGATGGAGTTAAAATATTATACGCAATATCGGGATACGAAAAAAAGTATTCAGAAAACGGTAAAACACGTAAAATTTCTTTTATTTTTTGTATATATGTTTTTGAAGTATACAGGATGGTACTAGGTGGATAAAACACCTGAAAATAAAAAATATCAAAAGCATTTAGCATGCTTAGAAAACCGTGAAACACGTCAAATTTATTTTATTATTTTGTATTTAAAGACTTTTTTTCAATTACACAGGGTGGTCCTAGGACAATGAAATACGTCCCTGAAAAATGGTGACTACCTTATTTGTTATTTGAGCAAAAACTTTTTGTAAACTCACATTTTGCTCAGGGAAATTATTTTAAAAAATCCCATATGTGAAGGAACAGAAATTCGCAATTTTTTATATAATTTAATCATGATGGTTAATAGATCAAAATAAATGTTAATAGATCGAAATAAACTAATCCCAAAAACTTAAGCATATCTATAACGAATCCGAAACTTCACCTTGTAGATTTCTTAAAACAAAATATATTTTAATCTATAATACGGGAATGAAAATGGCGTTGCTGTGTCTTTTATGATAATCATCTACACAGGCTTTAGATTGACTACATGTCAATATACAGAGTGTGTGAAAATGTCTGCATATATAATAAAATTAATTATCTTGTGTTTTTGTGCAAACTGGAAAACGATAAAATTTTCCTTTATTGCTTGGTAAAACTAGATAGCATTTTTACGTAGCTAAAAGGAAAACAATCTTTAACGGAAAGTAAACATTTTAACTTTTTTTTAAGATTTGGATTTTATTATTTTCTGTCTATTTATATATATATATATATATATATATATATATATATATATATATATATATAAATATATATATATATATATATATATATTTGGAGTTTAGGTTTAGGCTACTAATTAACATAAGATCGATGCGACTCTGTAGAGGCTTCGAAATACTATGGTAAACGATAGATGCGTATAAGAAATGCATGCATACAGGAGTAAAATATTTTTTTTAATTTTTAGATTTTTGTATTTTATTATATACATCCTGTATAATAATATATCAAAAGAAACATTTGACCTGTTAAATATCAGATCTAAAATATATCTAACATAATAAAAACTAAATTTGCAAAAAAGATAAAGAGCCAGAGCCAGAGCTCGTTTATCGTACTCGTACATATTAAGCTATTAATGGGATCTGTTAATATTTAATATTTCAGTTATTCTTCAAATACTGGACCAAAAGTAGTGTTATTTAAAGGTTAAATAGTTCGTGTAATTCTTACTGGAAAAGGTATAAACAGGACCATCCGACATCCGACAATCATTCAAACAAACAAGTTTAGTCGTTTTCTCGTATTCGTACGGTCCAAAGAGGTACTGCATGTTCACTGCTGCCTGTTATAGTAATTCTCAATCCGACATTACAATTTTAACTACAGCTCAGTGGAGTAGTCAAATGGAAAAAAAATCTTAATTGACGGAAGTTAATCAAAAGACCGAATCCAATAAGTCTATCTAAAATAATTGTTTGTTCTTTAATCTCATAAGGTTCTTTGATATAACTTGTTATTTTAATTCCATTTCTCTACAGGTAGAAACTGTTCAGTTGTTGGAATGAATCTAATATAGTGGCGGCCAATAAAAATATTTTAAGAAAAGACAGTACATATATAAAACCCTTCAATTATAAAGACGGTAGACCAGGCTAAAAAACCGGTAAGAAAAAGGTAAAAGTTAAATCAACCGATATACTTACTTGTCCGTACAACACATTGTATACATTTTTTCACAAATTTAAAATTATTGTTCTATTTGAATTCCTGTTTTGCTTAAACAGACTAGATGCATTTTGTCAAATTTCAATAAACTTTCGATTATGCATAAAAATTTCAATATTATGTTAACTTTTATTATTTTTTATTTTATTAACAGTTATAGTTGCTTTTAATCCATTGTCAACTTGGCAAACCCCTTGACTGTCGTTTTTATCTTTTGTTACAGAAAGTCATCAATTTCTCTGTTTCATCATGCCTACGTAAAATATAGCTGCTTTTTTAGCAATATAATTTTTTAAGATGTGATTTAGTGTTTATCAGCATTTGTTATGTCTCTTTGCATGTAAAATTTTTGAGACCATAGATTTTTTAACCATCTTTATTTCTGCCTGAGTAACTATATCATTTGATTTAACGAGTAACTATATCATTTGATTTAACCTTTTTCTTTTTCTTACCGACATTTTAGCCTGGTCCACCATCTTTATAATTGAAGGGTTTTACTCAAGAATCATAAACCACACAAGATAGTTATTTCTCGTAAGCGCAACATTCGCCGTTTTTTCGCCGAGCGCAAAGGTCAATGACCGTGTGAGTGACGTACTCCGGCCTTGTCAGTCTAAAGATTTAGTATTAGTTACTTTGCTTTCTAATAGAAATTTACCTTTTAAGCATTGTTTTCACAATATTCTTTAGTTTTTACAAGTGGTAATAGGTCACACAAGTTTGAAGTGTTGTTCGTGCATAGTGAAACGTAATTAGCTAAGGAAAGTATTAAAACTTCTTTTATAACTGATATATTTACTTCTGCAGAAGTTTAAATAACAAAAAACCATGTCTGGGAATATGTGTGCTGTGTATAATTCCAGAAATAGTTACAGAAATCACTTGACAGGTGTAACTTTGCATAGCTTTCCAAAATTAATTATTAAGAAGAGACAGTGTGTACACCAGTGCTGTAGAAAAATATTAGCTGTAGATATATTTGGATTCCTTATAATTACTTTTTAATTAATTTTTCAGGCAAGTTGTTTTTTCTTTTATTATATAGCATATACTTTTAATTTTAATTTTTGCTGTGGATTGTTCCTTTCTTAGTATTAACGCAAATCTCAACCTTGTTAATTAATCTAAAAGTTATTTATACTTAGGTATCAGAAGCCTCTGTACTTATTGGGTTTTTTTGTTTCCATTAACTCTACACACCCATATAAACATAAATTGGCGGCTTATAACAGAATGGGTCACAAGTTAATTAATATTCCAATGTCAAATCTTAATTTTCAAAAAGAACTTAATATAATAAAACAAATTGCTGTAAATAATGGTTATGATCCCAATCTCATAAATAATATTCTTGTAAAAAAACAATATAATAAAGCTATTAGTAAAATATATCCTTTTATTAAAGATCAAAATAATAGATTTTATAGTGTTTTAATTTATATTGGATCACCCACTGAACGTATCGCTACTTTATTGCGTAAACAGGATCTAAATGTTGCTTACAGGACAGACAACAGTTTGGGTAAATATTTTAAAAATAATAACGGGTGTCTATAAGTTAACCTGCGGTGACTGTGCAAAAACGTACATAGGTCAAATAGGTAGAACGTGTAACAAACGCATTTCAGAGCATAAAAATAATTTTTTAAATAAACAAATTGATTCAGCCTTTGCAGATCATATTTTACTTGAACGTCATTCATTTAATGATAATTTTGAAATTCTACATATTGAAAGTAAGGGCATAAAATTTACTATGCCTGAATTCCTCGAAATAAACAAACTAAAAATCATCAGACCGTTTACTATATGACCAATTAGAATTAAATAGCTCTCCTTTGTTAAATTTATTTCACTAAACTGTCCTTTTGTCATAGATATTAACTCATATAATTTTAAGGTTGTTTTATTATTTTTAGTATTTATTATAACACCATCTTCTTTGGGTTTTCCATATAATTGTTACCTGTTGTTTACCTTTTAGATTTTAACATTGTAGTAGTTTAGTTATACCTCAACATCTGAAAAAGCTATTGTATATGCGAAACATGTCATGTTGACAACAAATATATAGTGAAAATCTTAAAGACATTGTTGTTTTTCTAAAAAATATTTTTTGTAATCTCTAGAATACATTATTTTTTAATTTTGAAAAAAATATGTATGACAATAGTAAAAATTATTAAAAAATCGTAATATCATGTTTTTTACTTTACTAATTGAGAATCACTTTACATATTTTGCTTTTTAAATTAAAATATTTAGGTACCTAAATTACGGAAAGGTGCTTATTTCTATGTAACGATTTGGGGCATCCTGTCATAGAAGGACATAATATAACAAAATTTCATGAATTAAGAAGGCACTCATAATAATATATTTTTGTCTTGACATAATGTTTAAATTATTTCCTAATAATTTATTTTTATGCACAAATATGAATTTCTAAAACATTTTGACGAGCAATTGACAATTGCTTATTGACCGAAATTCATATGTTAATGTTGCTCTATTAGTTTAATATAAAATTTGTCATAATTTATTGCACTAAAAATCAAAATAACACAATCAAAAAGCTAAACCATATTATCCGCATATAGAAATAACGCAATAAACTTGTTTCGAGCAGGCCAGGTGACGTCACTGCAGCAAGTCTCGCTCCCGCTAAACTGACGGAAATAAATCGCCGATGTAACTATCCTCTGTGGTTTAAGGTTCTTGGGTTTTACTAGTTGATGTACCTATTTGTAGGTAGCTTTGAAAATGATTAATTGCTCGAAAGGGCTCTGCTATGATTTTTAAATTTTGATGATATACATGTGATACAGATAGACATTTTTATTCCATTAGTTTCACACGTGTATGCAACCCTATAAATTTTCTATTTAACTAGAAACTAATAAAAATGCGTTAGATAATCAAAGATATTAATTACCTATAAAAGTTCCAGCTAAAGTATACTTCGAAATAAATTTCTGAAGGAATGTGTAGAGCTATCTGAATATGAAGATATAATTTTCTACGCGACACCATCCACACGTGGGGGTTGTACACATGAACTATGCTCTTTTTATTACCTATCCTAATTCCCCCACCCACGTCACTGACGTTATTTTTATGTCTACCTGAACTATGCGATGTAAGCCTATAAATTATTTGCATAATCTAACAATATCTTTCAATTATTAGGTTTCCTAAAACCAAATAAGTAGCCTACCTGGCTGACGTCACTTCACATCAACCATGCGGCATTTGTAATTTCTAAAAACTCGGCTTAACTAACGGTAATTACCAATTACCAAATTACCATTGTGACATAAAACCAAATAGACCTTTTCAAATTTCCTTTAACCCAGCTAGACCCAAATAAACGATCGATTCTTCTCCACTCACAAGTGTTATTTAGCGCACCCTATGTCGGAGGACAACCTTCTTCGCTTCATTTCAATTTGGCACCTGCAACCACCTATTAATTGGTAAATATAAACTGGTAATTAATGCTTATTAGTATTATTAAAGTCGAAACGTATAAAAATTAATTTACATATCAGTAGTAAAAGTATGTCGGTTGTAATTCACCCCCACCACTACTCCTGACCTTGAGAGCCCAGGTGTGCTGTGTAGTTTGACCTTGAGGCGATGTGACGTCATATGCGACCTTGAGCGCGCATCACGCTTTTTCGATATTTGTCCATGACCTTAAGAGTCCAGGTGTGCTGTGTAGTTTGGCCTTGAGCCGATGTGACGTCATATGCGACCTTGAGTGATAGCTATTAAAACCAAGGCTGACGCCATTCAAAGCTAAAAAGAGGTACACTGTTTGTGCGGTCACAAGTGATTTCATCATTAAAAGTTATTGTGCGGTGTATTCTGATTCAATTTTTTAAATTTACGGTAATACTGTATTTTTGTATTAAATCTTTTACATTTTTTCAACAATGAGTGCAAAATTAAAAGTTCGTGAAATTAACGAAATGCTTAATAAGGATATAGATTTTGTTGAACAAAGAAAATTTTCATCATTAAAAATTGTGAAAGTTTTTATAGTTCAAAATATTGCTTTAAAGTTGACACGGTTTGGCAAAGCTTTTCATGCAACATTGTACGACAAAACGCATGATAAAACATTTCAATCTTTTTTATCAAAACGTGTTGTCGAAACCATTTCTGAAGATGTTATCGAAATTATAAATAAGTCTGGTGGGATGTATACTTTAACTTATTTGGGGCAGAGCTTGCGGGTAATCTCAGGCACTAATACTAGCAGATCAATATTTAAATTTGGGTGTTTAGAATAAGCAAAATTTAGAGATATTTATTTATTTGGTATTATTTTCACCTTTTAATTTTGGTGCTTAATAGAATAAACAAAATTTAGAAATATTTACTTAATTTGGTATTATTTTCGTCTTTTAATTTGGGTTCTTAATTGGGTGTTTGGGTTAATTAACAATTTGGTAATTACTTTACAAATCAGAATACACAGACATTTTAATAATTAGTGTTTGAAAGATGTGTGACAGCAATAGTACCATCACACCAAGTGAAGACCTTGAATCTCACATTATGTGTTTGTCGCATAAGTTAAGAAATGCGGCACAAGAGATATTACATTTTGCACCGTATGATGGGTCGGCGGTTGAATCAACAGTCAGTCAATATAGAAAATACATGAAATATGTAATTAATTTCATGTCAGGCGCTCATTTATGTGAAAAATACCTGTATGGTTCCATCAACTTAGACGAGTTTTGTGTGGAAATGATCGACGAAGGTCTCCAAAGCTATGTTGTCGAAATACTAAATTTACCCAAGGAATTGTTATCAAAGTATGGTTTGATCTCAGCGGAAGACATAAATGAAGTTGTGGAAAATGGTGCAGATAGTTTGGACCGTGTAGACAATACCGCAGATGCTACTGAAGAATGGGAGAAAATGGATGTTGACGATATAGAGAATGAAAACTGTGAAAAACAAATAGGAATGTAAACAATTATACGTATCATGCAAACATAATTTTGTAAATAAATAATCATTTTATTAATGTATTTGTGTTATTTGTTTATGCTTAAATTTATCAATATAAATATAGAGTATTTTGAGAATCAATTAGTTCTAATTAAAGATGGACCTTGAAATACATTTGTCTTGTTTGAAAAAAAAAAGTCTCCGAGAAAATAACACTCAAATCCTATTGACATGCATTCTGTGTGTCCTTGTAAACGCAACCTTGAAAAAATCTATATGTACACGCCCACAAACCAACCTTAGGCTATTCCCCAAATATATAGAAAAATGTTTATTTGAAGAAAGTTTTTTTGTTTTTCCAAACACTATATTGTGTAATTTTTTCAACGAAATTTATTAAAGTATGAGGAAATGCATATATAAACAATTATAAAACTTTCAATAATTTTTTAGGCCATTTCCCAAATATATAGAAAAATGTATATTTGAAGAAAGTTTTTTGTTTTTCCAAACATGTATATAGTGTAATTTTTTCGAAATTTATTAAAGTATGAGGAAATGCATATATAAACAACTATAAAACTTATCAATATTTTTTTTAGACTATTTCCCAAATATATAGAAAAATGTTTATTTGAAGAAAGTTTCTTGTATTCTTGGACACTATATTGTGTAATTTTGTCAAAGGAAATTAATAGATTTTTGAAAAAGGGTTATAAATAGTTAGATGTTTGCCAACTTTGACCCGTAATAACTGAAACTATAAGAGATAATGTGAATGTGCTCTCTTTTAGCGACATGTCTCTTTTTATTAGGTTTCGTTATTGTTTGACATATTGAAGGGACAAATATTCTTCCAACAATTACAGACGGAATATCAGAGAGATATTTCGAACAAGAGATTTAATTTGGCATAGAATTATTATACAGAAAACAAGTCTATCAAGATCCTAAACGAAAACAAAAAAAAATGTAATGTCACAATTTTGTCAAACTTGATTAGATTTAATAGAAAAATGGAATTTATACGCCGCGCAATCTAGTGTTTTGTTCCTACAGTCGATTTTAGAAAAAACGGCTAAGAGCAGAATGTATGTCTCTAAAAAGTGGACGCCGGCGGGGATTAAGCGAATTTTTTTTTTTTCAAGATATTTTGAAAATTTCTATAAGAAGTTATATCTTAAGAATTTTTTCTGCTTGTAAAACATTTTATACATAGATAATATGTATAATTATTAAATCAAATGCTTACAAGAAAAAATTGAAAAATGTGTATCTCTGGCTATGTGAAGACATTTACATTCTGTGGCAATGTACTCTAAAATAATTACGATAAAAATTCAACCATATCTTTTTAATAAGAAAGATTCTCATACAGATCTTCATAACTCAAATTTGGTTTAAAATTGCCGTTAACACAACCAATAAATAAAACTGTAATGTTTGAACATTTTTTTTGTACTTAACGTAGCAGCTGTGTATAACAGATTGAGCATCAATTTAAATGTCTTCCTCTTTGTAAATTTAAGAATACATATAGGAATCATTTATTGTATTACACTCTATATTAGCATAATGCCTTGTATATCTCTAAGTACTTGCTGGGTAATTATATAGGGGTGCCAAGACGTTTTATTTGGTGCAACGTATGTACGATTCCTCATAGCATGGGCACAATTTATATCCTTAACCAGTTAGGTTAGATTAGAAAGGAAGACTATTCCAATCGACTCCAGAGGAATGAAATTCGCTATTTCAGAGAAGCATATTGTTTTTTTAGTTATGTAGTTACGTATATATTGTAAAATTGCTATTCTGGATAAAGATTATTATTATTAATTTTATTATTATTATTATTATTTATGAGGTTAAAAAAATCAAGGTCATCGAAAAATTCTATATAATTAACTACCTCCTCAAAGAAAAGTTGGTTTACTATCAGGAAGTAAAATTAAATACCTAATTAAAGTTATTTGCTGTTTGAATTGGTCTAAATACTATGTCAGGTAGTTTTTAGAACCTATTTATTCTCTTCTTAATGACACATTTGGCCAACTTAGCCGATTTCTTTTTTGTGCAATTTGATTTTCATCTAATTCATCATGACCAATTTTATTGACGACAGTGTTTGAAATATTAAACTTTATAAAAATATTTTTGGTAAATATTAGCGTTTTCGTAATATTACATAATACATGCAAGAATGACTAACACATCTTATTTTCCTTATCATTTAGAAAGCTAGATTTGCTTTTAATAAAGTCTCCCTTTTTCTGTTTTTATTTAATTGGATCTTACAAGTCGCATTTACCGCGGTACGGTTTTAAATCTAAAAACTGAAATTACAAAATAAAATATATTATCCAAGATAAGTCTTTACTCAAATGTTTTCTAGGTCTGCTCTTTCAGCTTTGCAAACGTATACCGCAGAACTATTACTATTTTATATTTCGTTCATAAAATAGGTCAAATTCGATTAAACTTCGAATAATCATTTTTAATAGATATATTAAAACATATATCCCCGTATTCACTAAAAAGGTTTAAGAGTTAGACCAGGTCTAGTTGCCATGGTACTTTAAACTCTCAGTTGTTTGCCTTACGTCACTGTCATTTTGTAATTGTGACATTTAGAAAAAATATTTATTGTCATGTTAGACCTGGTCTAAATTTAAACCTCTTTAGTGAATACGGGTGTTAAAGTTCCGTTTAGAAGCTGTGATAGATATTTTACTGATACTGGAGACAAATTCTTTAACTAAATACCGATTTTTTTGTGCTTTAAAAATATCTACAAAATATAAACATTACTTATCTCACATACCCTACAAAAACTTCAAGTAAAAATTTTTTAAAAATTCTGACATTTAAACCTTGACATATAATAGTTGTGGACTTGTAAATAAATAAAATTAATGGTTTATATCCATGTTATTTACCATTAATTATTACTCATTTTGTTTTTGAGATTGTAAGTTATTGTAATATATGTGACTTCTTCAAGGTCAGAATGTTTAAATTTTGCGTACGATTTAAATATGTTATAAAAGTGGGGTATCCCAATTAAAAATTACCACCGATGTGGCAACGTATATCCATTTAACTAGTGTTGAAAAATCGGTAATCGAAAATTTCGTTTCAAAATGTTTAACGTTTTTTGGCATACAAATTATGTTTATAAAATATTAATTACTTCTTATAAATTTCTGTCTGACATTTCTTAGAAAACTAACGTATGGTATTAGAACTGGATCTGGACGTTGAACATTTCAGTCTAGAACTGCAATAGTGCGCTTCTAGAACAAGTTTCTAACTATCCAAGCTATGTAGACTATGGCATAATCTTGATTTAAAACATTGTTATTATGCCAGTATATCTTTAATTTTATATAAACGCTAAGTCGTTTTCCTCGTATTAGTTGCTTTTTCAACTCGCGTCCTTAGAGAATCTTAGTATAAAAAGGACCAAGATTCATAAATAAAGTGGTAAACCACTGACTTAATACACATTATAAAATAATTTTAAAAAATATATAATGAATGCTTTCTTAACGAAGCCATTTTATTTTTCCTCTTGTGTGAAACAGTATGGTAATTAGGGAGCGAATTGCTATTATTTAAAGTGAAAATACCATGAAATTATATCAGCAAAGGGCAATTTTCATCTGCATAAAACCCTTTTCGTTTTCAATAACAGTTTCGGCATATATATTGCAAAACCTATAGGAAATTAAGTACGAAGTTTGCATACATACATACTTAATGCGGGTTACTTGGTAAGTTATTGTCATTAAAAACTGTACATGGAGTTTTCCCATAAATTTATTAAATTTTTTTGAATTTAAAGCTTCGAAGTTATAAAGTTAAAAGTTCAAAGTCTTAGACCTTATTTATTTCGTAGTTCTAGTGTTGTCTTAATATTCAAGGCTTAGAATATCATTTTTGCCAAATTGCTAAAAACTTGTATTGCCTCTAATACCAGTCAATATCTGTTAGTTGGTTTAATGAAATTGCAGAAAATTAAATATTTAATTTTAACTGAATTTTTTGAAAATCATTAATGACCTTTTAAAATTAGCTATTTCGTGATGCTAACATTTTCTCTTTCCTGCAAATTATTTGTAAAACTGACATTTTTTTGAAAAAAAAAACAATGGTATAAAAGATATAAGTAACTTAGTTTTTCCCCTCGGAACGAATCTAGGATAAATATAAGTAATTGATATATTCAATATCTCCAAGAATTAAAACATAAGGATTTACTTTTATCAATAGAAGCGAAGAACTAACTTAATATTTCGATATTGTGAATTTGTGGGCATTGACTTAAGACAGGAATTTTCCTTATGTATGTCTTATGTAGTTGCATTGTATGGTTAGTATTAGGAAGTCGTTTTTGACACAAAAATTTGATAATTCATAACTAAACTTAAAAAAAAATGGTTTTCAAAAGTTTAAAGGATTTGCTTAAAACTGACAAACATTTTCACTAATGTAATCTTCTTTCCTTTTTCAAACTGACAATAAAAATAATAATAAATAGACTTTATTGTAATAAAAAAAATGTATATTACAAATGGAGGAGTTGAAGTTTTCTATCTCAACCAAACAATTTAAGTTTGTAATAAAATAAGTAGGTAATTTAACATTTAATGTATATTTCGTATAAAAGTTTTTTTTACCCACGTTTTTGGAGCCTTTTTGATTCCTGCAGTTTTCCGACGGATGTGTCGGGCGTCAGTCTCTGGATTTTAATAGTAGAGACCCCACCATGCCTCTAAGTAGTTTTTATACAGTGGAGGAAAAAAAAGTGTTGTTCTCATTAAATAATACGCCAAGGTTAAATTTATTGGTTGTTTATTACTTGTTTAAAAATGTATACGTATCTCCTACTAAACCTAATTATTTACCTATATAAAATATATAGTAGGTTATTATTACTCTACTTAAATAGAAACTTGATTCGGTGTTCCTAAATACCCTACTCAAATAGAAACTTTATTCGGTACGAAATGTAACGATGATTAGACAAGTGTTAAAGCCACGCAAAAAATAGTCATGCTGTGATTGAATTTAGGTAAAAAGCACTAATGAAAATATATTTGCTGATGGTTATACGGAAGATCAAATAATGCAGTTCGGATTGGTTATAGAATATTTCTTGGTCTATTTAGCCCTGGTGTTTATCATTTAGATTAAAAAAATTCTTATTTTATTTTTAACTTAAACACTTATAAATTTTTTAGCAAGGCAAAGCAAAGCATTTTAAAATTATTAAAATACTGAATCGGTAAATATATTTTTTACAATATTTTCCAATAATTCTCAGATATACCTATCTCGGTATCTCGTCCAAAGGTCGAATGCTGGTTTATTAGTAGGCTCTTCAATTGGAAGTCGAAAACGAAGTTTAGGTCTTCGGTCTGGTGGTTCCCCGCAGGCTAAATATCCGATTCTCGGTAGAAATTCAGCTCTAGCTCGTCAGTCAGCGGAGATGCCGCGCGCGTGGTATTCTAGATAGACAAATGCAGCCGCTGGTATAACAAATCGGTGTTGTTTGGAAAATGGAAATTAAAGATTTTCCGATATTTTCGCTACGGAAATTCGATTAAAGTTTTAATGTATTCATTTTTAGGTACTAAAAAGAACCAGATTTGTATCTCTGAATTTAAGAAAATTACCTCAATATTGCACTAATATTTAAAAAATTAGTAACTTCGTTACACTCCCTTCTTTCGATGAAAATACACTAAATTAAAAAAAATACTTATTTTTAATTGAATGAAATTGAATATAAAGATTAATATGATCACTAATAATTGACTAATTATTTATACGGAATTAAATACAGACAAAGAATTAAAGAATTGTTACACTTTGCTTGTGAGCTTCTTTAGTTCGTCTACGTAATACAGCGATTTCTGGAGCATGGACATCTACAGGTAGGCGGACATTTTCGTACTGCGTTTCTCTGGAAATAAGTCGAGACGGTACCACAGGTCGATGTGTGACGACGGCCGGGTTTCTTTACGAGAGGTCTCCTGGGACTGAATGCCTACTGTCCCAAAACGGGAATAAAACAATAAAGGTCTTCGGAATCATAGTCCGCGTCGATGTTCTTCCTTTCCATATCTCGAAAAGATATTGGGCCCCACCGAAATTCAGACCGGATTTTGTGTTCCGTTGTCTTCGGTACTGTTAGATAGTTTCTTGGTTAACTATCCCATATGGCTTCTATGATCTTTCGCAATGTCCGAAAGGGTCATAAAGCAAGTTGTGCGGTTCTTTTAGGTTCTCATCTGGGGTGGATTCAACAAGTCCATCGAGTTCCTTGGCTAGGTCCTCAAAGCTGGTTGTACTTGGCGGCGTAAAATCCACTTTAAAAAAGGGCTGCTTATGGTTGATCCATACTGCTATATTTTACGTAGGAATGATGACACAATTATGTCTTCGTAAAATATGGCTGACTTTAAGCAATAATTTTTTTAAATGTTATTTGGTGTTTTGTCTTTGTTACATGTAACAAGTTTTATTTAGCATATTGATTTTAAAACCATGTATCTTTTAGCCTGTTCACTGACATGTAGCATTGATAATGACTAGTTAGTTGAAAGCGCTTTGCTATAATTTTGGATTTGTGTAATATACACGTTATACAGACAGACCTTTTTGTTTCAGAAATTAATTTTACAACAATGTATAGACCTGAATGTTTCGGAGGCAGTTTGGCAGCAAATATTTTAGCCGCACTAGATAACGGATGTTTACGTTTCATTACTCCGTCTCCTACATAACACATTTGAGGTGCTCTAAACGTTTACCCAATTCAGTGGTGGAAGGTTCGAGGTCGTCGTTATCTGGTGTTAGCTCACGATAAATACTTTTTGATAGGTCGAGTTGTCGTTCAAAATTCGAAAAGGCTTATGGTTTCCTTCACATAACTGCGCTATTATGGTTTTTAAAGCTTTATTATACGCTCTACGGGGTTAGATTTAGAACATACGGAGGTGTATTATGGTGGTTAATGCCCGTTTCTTGCTACAAATTCCTGGAATATATAGCCGGTGAACTGATTCCCATCTTCGGTTGTTATGGTTCTTTGGAGTAGCGACTGCTTCATATAGAGCCTTGCTTACAGCTTTTCCAGTAGCTTTTTCGGAGGCTTCGAAATTTTACCAACTTTATGAACCGGTTTTAAAACACAAGTAAATTTTTACCAAATCCATGCCTACAGTTTTTCATGGGTTTTTGCTGAGAAGTTTAACATTTTTCTAGCAGAGGTAATATTTAGTACCTCTGCTGCGAATTTCTGACATTTAATCTTATCTTCCGTGAAATACAGTGGTACACAGTTGGATTTAATTTGTTCAGGCTCTACTCGGTCTAGGGAAAGAGCATCAGCTATATTATTTAATAGTCCATATTTTTCTTGAGAAGACGACTTAGGAAACAGAGATCTGAGAAAAATCATGAACAGATCGTCGATACCAGGAGACAACACCTAAGAATCATCTAAAGCTGTTCAGACCAATACGGGAAATACACCAAGCTCTTCCTAGTTCGCCAGAATAGCATTAATAAACGATAATGGGTAGGCATTGAAAGAAGCTACTTGAAGTTTTTGGAAGTTTATGCAAAAACGATGCTTGCCATCCTCCTTACGGACTGATTATGACTGCTGTTCAAAGGCTCCAACATCTATTTCACTTCAGTATTAATTATCTCTAGCGTTCGTGGATTCTGTGGACGGTATCATTGTTTTAGCGGTTGTGGAATTAATAAGTGTATGGTATTTTAGATCAGTGGGTAAGTTCCTTCATTATCTTCACATTTCGACATCTTTATTGTCTCTCTAGAAATTCCGGTAGACTCTTTTCTTCTAGAACCTGTAAACTGAGCGGTGGCCTGAATCTAGTTCGGCGAGTGAGAGGTGAATTAAAAATTCTAGATTGAGGGAGGACTTGTGTATTTAAGAATTATCCATTTGTCCGGAAGTTCATCTGGATTCTGACCGTGAAGAATATCTATTCATACTCCTATTTCAGATGCTAAATTTGGCAAATAGTTACAAACTTCGCAGAACTAGCGATGTCTTTCTTTAATTAGCTTTCTTACTTTCAGCATTTAACTAGTGGCTTATATAGGCCTAAGGGCCCAAGTGTCAACTAGTGCATGGTAGTTAAACCTTTAAAGTAAGAATAAGGTATGGGCGGCTTTCTGCCTATCACAGAATCATATGAGACTTCGGCGGTTTCTTGTATAGTTCTTGTTTCTTCTGCCTTCTTAGTTTTACGCATCGTGAGCTCTGTGGGAACAGGTACAGTCTTTAGACATTACATCCTCTTTGTCACACCTAAAGCAAATTAGATTTCATTTCATTCATTGCTACAATGTCCAGCTTGACCACATCTTCAACAAATATTATTTGTTAGCTGGGGTGCTCGGGAACTTTCGGTAAATCAGTAATTTTTGGGTCTTCATTGACACATACTGTTATGAACGCTGGGAGTGGCGAAATCTCGCGTTATATAATTATTTCCACCTGTAGAATTCGGATTTCTTCTGCTTCTTAAATATATTTGTTGTTCGTGTTGTCAAAAATTTCTAAAAAATACTGTTTGAACTTAATAAAATTACCAATAGACTTGACTTTCATAGTTTTGTTCTAACATTCAAGAAAAACAGGTAATTACTGAGTTAACATAAAAAGGTACCTTGATTTTTTATAGTAAATTAGTAGATAAACTTTGGTACAAAAAGACAAAGTCTAGCAAACATATACCACTGCACGATTACATAGTTTATCACTGAACGATGCACTGGGATCGAAGTTGGGTTGACTGGGTTCATGTGAACTCCTCCCCTCCAAATGGAACCTTAGAGCTGGAATGGCCACGTTAAGGTGACTCCCCCATTTCCATAATTTCTTCTTAAGGCTTCTGGAGCAGCAAAGTATGTGGATAGGGATAACAAGTTCTGTAGTACCGTGTTATTAACATTATATTAATATTGAAATTTGAATATTGAAATTACATTATATATAATTAATATATTAATGTGGTATGCATACAAGCCAATTTTTGTCTTCAAGTAATTTTTGGTCTTGGAATATTAATTTGTTTGTGTGCATTTACTTTATCTGTTAATTACTGAATTTTCTCTAGGTCTACGTTGACCAGTTTTTCGGATTGTTCTGGCAGCAATGAAAGGTTCAGTTGTGGTAATTGAACTATAATAGCCGGAGAGATTTATTAGTTTCCAGCGAGAATTTTTTGTTAATTATTGAAAACACTTGTCTGAGATGGTAAATAAATAACTTCCAGGTCCTAATTCAAATTTCTTTTCCATAGAACAGCTTTTAGTACAGCGATTAACAGAACTGTATAGACTTGTAAACAAAACATTATGGATGGTCACTTGATTATCGATTGTCTTGGCGAGATAAACAGATATATAGAACATTTTGTTGGCTTGTTCTTATTGATTATATTGACAACCCAGTTTTTTTCGGTTTGGAGATGGTCCTGGAATTACTTGAGTTTTCAAAATACAAGAGTTCTAACTACAGTACACCACAACTTGTTACGTTCTGAACGCGCGTATCGCTAACCAAGTTTCATCATCAGCACATGATATAAACTATCCTAACCGAGACTATTTATAGTCTTAGTTGCTTGGTTTTTTTAAGTTATATTTTCTATCGTGCCAAGGGCGCAAGTATTTTTATTTGACGTCAAATTAATTTGCAATTCTAAACAATCTTTTATTTCTTCTAAACCACTAATATTCATATAGATTACGAATGTGAGTTTGCTTAATATTATTCTAGTTTCCTTTAGTGTAATGAGTACGATAGGCCTAGCAGATTTTTGAATAAGCCATTAGTTTTTTAAATTCAAAGGAAGATTATTGAGAGGATGAGTTTATACTTTTATATGAGACTTATGTCTTATCTCAAAAAGAAAGAGGGAAAATTATTAGTGTTTTTACGTCTTTTAAAATTATGTTGAAAATATTTAGTAGTGTCGGTTTTTATTTTATTATTAGTCTGTGCGGTAGGGATAATGTTTTGAAACCTAGGAGCTAATTTATCCCTTGGCATCCACTTTGTGGTAGACGTTATAGTATGTTGGTATTGTAAAGGGCTCTTTACGTTTGTTGTTGTTTTAGAGGTTTCTTTTTGTTTTATGTCTTGCAACTTTTGGATGACCTCTTGATATTTTCCTTTAAGTTTGTCTTTAGACTTTAAGTCTTGGTAGATATTTGGATACGACATTTCTCTCTCAGTATCAAGTGGATTCTTATAGTTAAATTGCCCAGTTATTACCAGAATATAATAGAATAATGTATATTCTAGTACAAATAACATGTTAATAAGTAGCCTAAGGGATTCCTTTGGATTTTTTTGGATTCCAATCTTACATCTTACAGTAATAT